>CABEEJ010005460.1:0-40979 GCA_901482245.1 Timema douglasi | reverse complement strand
GGAATGCCAGGCCTCCACCGTGGTTCGGATTCCACGTTAAACTGTAGGTCCTCCATTTCATCTCACAATCACCCTACCGTTACACATTAGCGTAAGTGCGTATAACCCGAACGGGTAGTAAGACGCGGTGCTAATAATAATAATAATAATAATTTAATGCAGATAGTTTTTGAAGCTAAGAAAAATTATTTAAAACTACAATTTCACCAAAAGATACGAGTTGTAAGCTAATTCTCTGATCCTATTTAATAGCAAGAAGCTGAAATGGGAGCAACGATTTAAGAAAACAAAAATAAATTGAAAGAAAACCAAAAGACTAAGATGAAGCTAGCAGCCTGTGTTGCGATTGTTCTTGCCACGCGAGATAATATCCCCATAATCGTGTCATTAGGTTGACTGGCGACGCACGTTCATCACGACAGACGCCAATCCATTCTTCGACCAGTTTGTGCGCTGGCAATTTTTGCGCTTGAAGGAGCGCAGTAAGGTGATGTACGGAAAGCGTTACACAGTGTTCTCCCCGAAGGACAACCAGCCGTGCATGGATCATGATCGCAGCACCGGAGAGGGGTTGGGGCCCCAGGAGTACACGTTAATCAAGATGAGATTGCAGCAGCCCTATCCTCAAAAACTGAGGTACGTCATGGGTTTTTGAGCATATTTGCGAGAGTTTGTATTAAAGCAAGTGATTTATTTTTACTTAATTTTCTCCTAGTCCTTATAAAGAGAATTGATTATCATATTTTGTTTGTTTATTTATTTGAGGTATTTAACGAGCACTTTCTGAACCAACTGATTATCAACATACGACTTATAAACTATCTTAAATCTGTGACAGACACAACATCCAATCCCCAGCCGTTAATTCATCACTGTGTAAGGGTAAACCCACATTTCACCAATGATGCATTTTTTGGCCTTGCCGGGAATTGAACCTGGAATCCTTAGTGCATTAGAGAGATATACTGCCGATGAGTGATGGATGTTATTTTATTGTTCATGATATATTGAATTAATTAGAAAGTTCCTTAGAATATTTGATGCTCCCAAATCTTGTAGTATATTCAATATTCAAGGAACAATTGGAAAAAATTTCAAATACGTTTTTTCTTAATCTTTTTAATATTAATATATTTGGATGCAAGTATATTACTGATCAGTAGCTTGTCTCATTTTAGCAACCAGAGTCCATACCATTGATTTATCACAGGCAAATGTGACTGGCTGCTCTTTCCAAATTATTCACATATTATCCACATTTTAGAAAAAAAATTATTTTTTTTGTTTCAACAACTTAGGAACTACCGTTAATACAATTTGGATCAAAGAAAGAGAATTCATCCATATCGGAAAGAGAATCAGGTTTTATTCTAAGGTTTGTATTTGAGATTTGCAGGAAAAATTAAGATTCAGATTTTAGATTCAAATAGAAAGAAAAATGTGGATTTGACCTTTTTCTAGTTAAAAATCAACAGAAATCATGAATTAATATCAAGAACGATAAAGCGTATTTCCATTTTTATGTTCCTACCTATTGTAATATATTTTCATCTGAAAAGTAATTTTTCTATAGTTTCTACCTCATTAGGAACTATCATTTTTAATTATAAAGTGCTCTTCATTTTTCAGGTTATACATTCATGTACTAATTACGCTAGGGCTTTTAGGGACTAGGAAGGCTATATTTAGTGGAAGTGTACCCACATTTGTATGAAAGAAGAGTGGAAAACCACCCTTAGTACACCCGACCGAGATTCGAACCTCAATCTCCCCAGCATCGTCAGTCTAATTTACTGCGAGATTAGCGCCTTAGACCATGTGGCCACCGAAGCGGGGCTTAAAGGATACTTGTAGAAAAAGTGAGATGAAGGACCCTTAACCCTGAAATATTTTTTTAACATCTTCAGTTTAAAAATACTTTCAAGAAATGTAGAACATAATGAGTGTGCTTTGTTAATGTGTCATAGCTGTGTGGGAGGTAGGCCGGTGTTCCTAGTGGCCGCCACGCTGCGTCCGGAGACGATGTACGGACAGACCAACTGTTGGGTCCACCCTGACATCACGTACATAGCATTCAACACTGCGCAGGGAGACGTGTTTGTCAGCACTAGGCGAGCCGCTCGCAACATGGTCTATCAGGGCTTTACCTCCGGGGAACTCGATATAGTGGCGGAGCTGCTTGGACAGGTACGAGGGGACTAGGTACTTTGATTGGTTAGAAATTAGTAGGGCTCTGCGAGTGCTTGAATTTTGAACTTCGAGCTGAGCTTTAAATAGATACTTGAGTTTGAGCCAAGCTTTAAATAGATACTTGAGTTTGAGCCAAGCTTTAAATAGATACTTGAGTTTGAGCCAAGCTTTAAATAGATACTTGAGCTCATAGACAAGCTTTAAATAGATACTTGAGCTCGAGACAAGCTTTAAATAGATACTTGAGCTCGAGACAAGCTTTAAATAGATACTTGAGTTTGAGCCAAGCTTTAAATAGATACTTGAGTTTGAGCCAAGCTTTAAATAGATATTCGGGAGCTGGGAATGAAAGATTTATGGGCTTACGATTTCGAACTCCTTGGAAAAGTTTCTTTCTTTGGCTTACGTTGTGTGTCTGGTGATTAATGACTAATTGCTTACCCTCTTATTTCTATGTTATGTTTTTTGTGCCAATACCCGCCTCACTGGCGTAGTTGGCTAACGCGCTTGTCGTGTTGAGCTCGACTGCTGAGGACGGGGAGATCGAGGTTCGAATCTCGGTCGGGTGAACTGGGGGTGGTTTTTCCTAAATGGTTTTCCACTCTCCCTCCACGCGAATGCGGGTTCACTTCCTCTAATTCAACCTTCCCAATTCCTAAGCCATTAGAGTAATTAGTACGTAAAGCGTATAACCCGAACGAGTAGTAAGACGCGGTGCTAAATATTATGATTATTATTTTGTGCCGATAAAGTTTGAGGGTTTGGCCAGAGGTAATAAGACAAAATATATTAATTATGTTTGAAATACAGCATTTAGTAAATTATATTTAATACTTAAATTTACATACATGTAGATATACAAATTATAATATTTTTATCCAACAGTAAACAATATTTTAAATATTCAAATTTCAATTTGGCTTCATGAATATCTCATATTATCCGATTTGGCTTTGCTTTGAATTGTAAAAGTGGACCTTGGACACCCCTAGAAATAAGATATATGTTATGTTTCCATGTCCATAGGACATAATGGGTTTGCCGCTGAAAGCGCCCTTGACCTTCTACAACTTGATCTACACCTTGCCCATGCTGACCATCAGGGAAGACAAGGGCACTGGATTGGTGACGAGCGTCCCTTCAGACTCCCCGGATGACTACGCCGCTCTGGTGGACCTGAAGAAGAAGCAGCCGTTCAGAGAGAAGTACGGCATCCAAGATAAAATGGTGCTTCCTTACGATCCCGTGAGTGTTTCCTCGATACAACTACGGAGGTGCGGAGTGTCTTGGTTTAGATATCAACAGCAACTGTCTCGGGGCTGTGGCCGGGTCGATTTAGTAGACTGCCTCCATCTTCCTCTGTCCTTCCACCATTCTTCTCCTCTCACTTGAACACTTTCTGTTATCTGCTCCTCCCATCTCTTTCTTAGTCTCCTTCATACTTCATTTCCAACATTCTCTTTGACATCCTCTCCTTCTCCATCCTCACTACATCTCCTTATCATCTCAGTCTTGCTTCCTCTACTATCTCGTGTACTCCAACATCCTCACTACATCTCCTTATCATCTCAGTCATGCTTCCTCTACTATCTTGTGTACTCCAACATCCTCATTACATCTCCTTATCATCTCAGTCTTGCTTCCTCTACTATCTCATGTACTACCTCTACCTCTATTCTTTCCCGGATAACTTCATTCCTAATCCTGTTTCTCCTTGTGACAGCCAGCATGCTCCTCACAAACTTCATTATGATGGCCTCCACTTTCCTTGTCTCTCTTACATTCATTGTCCATGTTTCTGCTACATATGTGACAATGGGTACAAAGTATGCTCTGTTCAACACTTTAAGGGCACTTCTCTTCTCCTTAGCAGGTCTCTTACACACCTATGTAACAACTCTCCTCGCTTTCCTCTTTTCATTAAATCCTCACTACTGCCACCGTTCTCCTCAATCACGCTTCCAAGGTATTTTACTTTCTATACCTTTCTCAGCTCTATACCATACAACTTTATAGCTTCAGTCAACCTTATCCTTCATTGTCATTATTAAAACTTACTATACACAGAACATCTTGATGAAAATGTTCCACCAGTCTTAAACGAGCAGTGATTCATTTCACATGCCATGGAAACATGCTAATATTTGCTATATTGCTACACCCCACCCTTGTGTGTTTAACATCTTATTCTTGATGGATTGTAAGTAAGATTGTCTGTCATGTTTTATTCGTAGATTCCCATCCTCGAAATACCCGAGCTCGGTAAACTGAGCGCCGTGACTTTGTATGAACGTCTCAAGATCCAGAGCCAGAACGATAAAGACAAGCTGCAAGAGGCGAAAGAGCTTGTCTATCTCAAGGGCTTCTACGATGGGGTACGTCCCTTTATGATGGATTGTTATTTAACCATGAATTATGGTAATATATATTACATCTACTGCGAAGGGGTTGCCTGATTAATACGATCATTTGTTTAAACATTGGAGGGAGGATAGAAGAGCAAGGCCATAAAACTGCAGGCCTCGCAGTTCACAATTGAAACACAATAAAACATATAATTAAGTAATGTTCAAGGTACAGCAGTCCCTTCTTCAGTAGAGGAGAGTAACACACAGACTAGAATATGGCAGCATGGATAGAGGTAGGTCATGGTCACTTAGACACTGTTGATGTGTTTTTGTATTGACAGGTCATGCTGGTGGGGGATTTCAGAGGCAAGAAGGTCCAGGAAGTGAAGAAAGACTTACAGAAACGTTTGATCGACAGCAAGGAGGCCGCGCTCTATTACGAACCAGAGAAACAAATTATCTCCAGGTAACGTTTGTGACCAAATACGGATCAAAGTAGACGAATTGTAATATTTCTTATTTCGAAACGCAATCAAAACATTAAATGACAGCTGTAGGAAACAGAGGAATACAATGGTTTATATAAAAAGGGAATATTTCTGTAAACTTGAAATCATGTGTAACTATACACTCGATGAGATGATGCAGGTGTGAAGCATGTGTGAAGGAACAAGTTTATTTGTTTTATAACAAGAATGATTCAACCCGCTCTGGTGGCCGTGTGGTCTGAGGCTTTACTCTCGCGGTAGACTAGTCTGCCTATGACGGGGAGATCAAGGTTCGAATCTCTGTCGCGTGTACTGAGGGTGGTTTTTTACAAAATGGTTTTTCCACTTTCTCTTCACACAAGACCTGGTGGTCTAGGGGTAAGGTGTCAGACTTCTGTGCTGGCGGCCGGGGTTCAATCCTCAGTCCCGGCACAGATTTATCTGATTACCAAACCCTTCCTTCACCTCTGACAAGACATCTTGTGAATGTTGGGAATGCCAGGCCTCCACCGTGGTTCGTATTCCAAGTTAAACTGTAGGTCCTCCATTTCATCTCACAATCACCCATTCCATTACACATTAGCGTAAGTGCGTATAACCCGAAAGGGTAGTAAGACGCGATGCTAATAATAATAATAACATATCACTTATATAATATTATTTTACAGTATTTACTTGAAGATGGTGTCCAGGTGGCTGTGTTTGACGTGGATATAATATAATCTTGTATTTAATTTGTTTGTTCAGGTCCGGCGATGAATGCGTGGTGGCATTATGCAACCAGTGGTACTTGAACTACGGGGAGGAACATTGGAAGTCACAGGCGTTAGCGAACCTGGACGAGATGAACACGTTTCATGACGAGGTGAAGAAAAACTTTATCGCCACACTCAACTGGCTTCATGAATACGCTTGCTCTCGGACATATGGGCTAGGTCAGTGATACTGTTAGTACAGTAGCCCCGTGGCTTCTTTGGTGCTGACTGACAGCTCACAGCTGACTTCTGACAGTCAACATTTAGGTATATACCTAAATGTCGACTGTCAGAAGTGACAGCTGCTAAACACATGTTTTTGCAGATCATATGGTTCGGCGTAGGGATACATAATTTGATCCGGTAACTTTTCAAAGCCGTCAGTTGTCAGCTGTGAGCTGTCACTCAGTACCAAATAAGCCATGGGGCTACTGTATTTATTAAAGTATAATCAATTAATTATATTCTAAGCCAGGTGAGCGCCTGATTTTGGAAAATAAAGCTTTACAATCCATGTAATCAAATACCGACCTAGCTATCCAAGTGAGGGCCAGTTGACCCCGAATTTATGGAATAATCTTCCCTCTCTAGTATAACAGAAATTATGAAAATCAGCTAGTTTAAATCACAGAGTGCCGATTGTTGGGAGATTGGAGTTCATTCCTGGTTGGGTGTACTGTGGGTGATTTTCCACTCTCCCTCCATGCATATGTAGGTACAATTACTTTCAATGCAACCTTTCTCATCCCTAACACTATAGAATAATGAGTGCATGAGCTTGTAACCTGAACGGGTGTTAAGATTCAGAGCTAAAAAATAAGTTTGATAGCTATATTTACGACCCGACCTCTTTACTGTGATTCTATTGTAGATGTTCCCGTGTGTGACTCTAGGGGTTTGTGTTCCAGGTACAAAACTCCCCTGGGACGAGCAATGGTTGATCGAGTCACTGTCGGACTCCACTATCTACATGGCGTTCTACACGGTGGCCCATCTCCTACAGGGGGGGACATTCAAGGGGGAGAAACCCAACGCACTCGGAATAACGTACGTCAACCTGTAATAACAATTTGAAAACCTCACCAAACAATCACGTCAGTTTGGTTAAAACATGAAACAAAGTGCAATAAGGCCCCCCACCCCCAAAAATTTCAAAATACAGTAGAGTCTCAGAAACTCGACCTAATGTGGACTGAGATGGTGCTGAGTTTTACGAATGGACTTGCACAAGATGCGTGTTTACTAAACAAGGATGACTCACAGTACAGTTTTGAATATTATAGGTACAGTTGTACCGTACTGTAGTATTGTACAGTATAGATTCACCTATTATTTAATTGAAATAAAAATAAAGCTCTATTGTTAATTAGTGGTTAAATTAACACCATCATATAATAGTTTTTCTCCATCATCCTAGCTGTAAAAAAAGTATTTTTTATGCCCACTTATGTTTTAACCGATCTATTTCGTGAACCCCCACAGGGCGGATCAAATGACACCGGACGTGTGGGACTATATCTTCCTCAAGGAGTCGAAGTTTCCCAGTAAAAGTAAAATCCCCCGGGCTTCTCTGGACCTGATGAGGCGAGAGTTTGAATACTGGTACCCGGTCGACCTCCGCTGCTCGGGTAAAGACCTCATTCAGAACCACCTGACCTTCTTTATCTACAACCACTGCGCGATCTGGCCGGAGGACAAGGGCAAGTGGCCCAGAGGGATCAGGGCTAACGGACACCTCTTGCTCAACTCCTTGAAGGTAACCCTCCTAACGCTAGTGATATTACGCGTGGTCTAACGAGCTACTCTCGTGTCGGACTAAACTGCCAATTACAGGGAGATTGAGGTTCGAATCTTGGTCAGGTATACTGAGGGGTTGGTGACCTGCCGGTCTAGGGGTAAGGTGTCAGACTTCTATACTGGCGGCCGGGGTTCAATCCTCGGTCCCGGCAAAGATTTATCTGATTACCAAACCCTTCCTTCACCTCTGACAAGACATCTTGTGAATGTGGGGAATGCCAGGCCTCCACCGTGGTTCAGATCCCACGTTAAGCTGTATGTCCTCCATTTCATCTCACAATCACCCTACCATTACACATTAGCGTAAGTGCGTATAACCCGAACGGGTAGTAAGACATTGTGCTATATATAAAAAAGGGAACAAACACAATATGACTTTTACAAATAAAGAAGAACACAGTTCACACTTTACACTGCTGTCACTGGACAAAGCAGTAATGGCTGCCTCTTGAAGAAAATTGATCGTTACCGCCCAATGTCTCGACCCAGGTTTCATTCTATCGGAACTCATCAGGGAGGAGTGTGAAACGCTCAACACAACTTCCTAAAAGAGGAAAATGACAAACACATGAAATAGACATTGGATGCTCTCTCTATATATATATATTTACTTTCTGCTGCTGAAGAAGGAGACTGATGTACCCCAAAAATTATGTAATTATATTAACTTTGAGACCTACAGTTTTCTGGTGAGGTTGTAGGCCTTGCTCTTCTATCCTCTTTCCAATGTTTAGTTTAATACCACCGCAATTTACTAGACTTGATTACCCTAAAAAAGTTTTGTGATGAATACAGATTATGTAACTCATCATTATATAACCTCCTCCACTCCCCAGTACTAAGCTCCTTGTTTTAGAACAACCAGTAAAGTTATAGTTTTGTATATTCTGAGTGTTTTGAATTCCTGGACAGCGAGCGAGATGAAACGCTAATAAACATGATATTATTTCTTTCCTCAGATGTCCAAGTCTGATGGCAACTTCCTAACGCTCTCAGAAGCCGTGGGAAAGTTCAGTGCGGATGGCATGAGACTTTGCTTAGCTGATGCCGGGGACTCCATCGAGGACGCCAACTTTGTGGAGAGCATGGCGGATGCAGGTGAAAACCACTTATAGTGTGACGGGTTGGACCACGATTAAAACAACGGTAGTTAAAAGATGAATTAAAAAAGTTGTCATCATCATCTACGGTTTCCAACCTGTGGTCGGGTCAGTTTAGTAAAATGTCTTCATCTTCCTCTATCCTTGCATCATTCTTCTCCTCTCATTTTCACACTTCCTGTTATCTGCTCCTCCCATCTCTCTACTATCTTATGTACTCCCTATACCCCCACTCTTTCCTGGATAACTTCATTCCTAATCCTGTTTCTCCTGGTGACAGATAATGTGCTCCTCACAAACTTCATTCCTCTGGCCTCCACTTTCCTAGTCCTAATATATTACATTGCTGCCACTGGACAAAGGGGTGATGCTTGCCTCTTAAAGAAAATTGATTGTTACCGCCCTAGGTTTCATTCTCTCGGAACTCATCAGAAAGGGGTGTGAAAAGTGCGTCAACTTTCTAAAAAGAGGAAATCAAAAAACACAAATGGAAGATAAAAGAAATTGCTAAAGTATGATAGGACACTGTAAATGATTAAGAATCATAACATTACTTCACTCGCCAAATACCGTATTTTCGGCACACTCAAGATTCATAAAGTGACTTCCAATGTACCTTTTCCTTCCTATCTTCAAACAAAGGTCATGCATTTCCTTTAGATATCTTCCTTATCCTATCACCTTATATAAATATAAGTTGAAAATAGTCTAAATTAGGAATAGGACATAAAGCATCAGAATTATGTCAGCAACGATGCAAGAGCAATGTTAGTAAACTATATCTCGTCTAATCTCTCGGTAGCGGTACATCTGACAACACTGTATGCCTAGTTTAGAAGCCACATGGCAACAAAATACAATTTACTCGATAGAAAAGTTTCTACCATCACTTTTTTTTTTTGTTATATTTAAATGTATGAAGTGTATTTTGAATAAAAATGGTTGTCCAGTTTGTGTTGGTTTATAGAACCTCTTGTTTTTACCCCTTTGTGTCGCCTTGCAGTTTGATATGATCTCACCTTTATAGTCGTCGCATTTATTTGTGGATGGAACTTTTCTAATGTTTGTTTTTTTATAAAGGCATTTTGAGGCTGTACACGTTCATCGAGTGGGTCAAGGAAATCTTGAGCAACCGCAAGACTCTGCGTGAAGGACCCGCGGACACCTTCCATGACCGAGTGTTTCTCAGGTAACAAGATGCTATGTTTGACTTTTATATTTAAATTAGATACTAATGGTGTGTTGAGAAACATAGTATTGGTATTAGTATCATGAGAAACCCGCCTAGGTGGCGTAGTTGGCTAACGCGCTAGTCGTGTTGAGCTCGACTGCTGAGGAGGGGGAGATCGAGGTTCGAATCTCGGTCGGGTGAACTGGGGGTGGTTTTTCCTTAATGGTTTTCTACTCTCCCTCCACGCTAATGCGGGTTCACTTCCTCTAATTCAACCTTCCAAATTCCTAATCCATTAGAGTAATTAGTACTTAAAGCGTATAACCCCAACGGGTAGTAAGACGCGGTGCTAAATAGTATTATTATTATTAGTATCACGAGAAAATTTACATATATAAATCACCTTTCCTGTGCCTTCTTCAATATATGATACATATATTTAATGTTAATTATTTTTGTTTTTTCAGTATCTGGCCCCTCAGCTCAGTCAGTAACGTGTCTGGCTACTGAGCCAAGGGTCCCAGGTTCGATTCCCAGTATGGCTGAAAAATGTATCATTGGTGAAATGTGGGTTTACCCTTTCACAGTGATTAATTAAGGGCTGGGGACTGGATGTTGTGCCTGTCCTAGTCTTAAGTTATATTATAAGACATATGAAGCTACGACAGGCCTAGCGAGCCGGTGGTGGAGAATATATGGACCCAGGACACAGGCTGGAAATAGTTATGAATGTAAAAATTCTTGTTGTTTTTTTCAGTGAAATTAATCTGAAGATACAAGAGGTGGACGACAACTATCGGCGAATGTTGTTCAAGGAGGCGCTGAAGGCTGGTTTCTTTGAGCTACAAGCTGTCAGAGACAAATACAGAGAGCTGTCGCTACTTTCCGGGATGCACAGGGAGCTGATAGATAGGTTTCTAGAGGTTCAGGCCCTACTGTTGGCCCCTATATGTCCTCATGTAGCCGAGCATGTGTGGACTCTCTTAGGAAAGGTGGGTACTTACAATAGATAAGGGGACAGTCCTTCCTGAGGATGTGTCTGATCCAGTTTGTTTTGTAACGGAGAATCACGTCCAAAATGGTTCTCTTCTCACCCACTCTCTTAGGACTTCCTTTGTCACCCTGTCTGTCCACCTGATCTTCTCACCCAGTGTTCTTAGTACTTGTTCATCTGTCCCCCTGTCTGTCCACCTGATCTTCTCACCCACTCTCTTAGGACTTCCTTTATCACCCTGTTTGTCCACCTCATCTTCTCACCCACTCCTCTTAGGACTTCCTTTGTCCCCCTGTCTGTCCACCTCATCTTCTCAAGTCTTTTCTTCCAGCACTCCATTTCAAAGCTCTCCAAGTATTTCTTACATCACTTAAGCTTGAGTTAATTTATATAAACCTTTTTAACAACTATAACAATACCTAGTATTTATATTTTTACCGACAATCATCATGGATAGCTTCTGCTTAGAACATAAGCCTCTCCTCCACCTTACTATCCTGTCCTGACTCTTCCTATTACTCTCTCATTCCTCATGCTGTCACATCTTGTCTTATGGACTTGATAAATTGTTTAAATTTAGAAATGATGATTATTTGTCAGACGGAGAGCATTGTCCACGCCACATGGCCAGTGGCGGGTCCTGTGGACGATATACTGGTGAAATCGTCGTGCTACCTCATGGAGGCAGCTCATTCCTTCAGGATACAGCTCAAATACCACACGCAGCCCAAGAAGCCGGGCAAGGGTGATGCATCCGGGGTCCCCAGACCTACGCACGCCGACATCTGGATAGCCAAGACTTACCCTCCCTGGCAGTCCACAGTGCTAACAACTCTCAGTCAGCTCTATCAGGTGGGTGGTCAGTAGGGATCGGCGAGATCAGGTGGGTGGTCAGTAGGGGCCGGCGAGATCATGTGGGTGGTCAGTAGGGGCCGGCGAGATCAGGTGGGTGGTCAGTAGGGATCGGTGGGATCAGGTTTTTAGATTCGAGTCAATCTTGAGCGACTTTAGGTTGAATAAATATATAACTATAAAACTTAATTATAAAATTAAATAAATAAAAAATGAATATGTATTTACATTATTTTTATTTATTTTACCAACAAAGCCTCATGTATTAAATTATTAACTCATAATAGGTATTGTATCTGTCTAATGAGCTAAGGGTCCTAGGTTCAATTCCTGGCATGGCCAAAATATTTATCATTGGTGAAATGCAGGCATACCCTTTCACAGTAATGAATTAATGGTCGGGGGCTGGATGTTGTGTCTGCTCTAGATTTAAGTTAGTTTATAAGTCGTGTGCTGATATGTCATTTCAGAAAGAGCACATTAAATACCTCAAATAAATGAAAATGAAATGAAATTAAGTCATAATAAATTATAAGATTACATTTTCATCATCATCATCAACTGTTTCCAGCCTGTGGCCGGGTCAATTTAGTAAAATACCTCCATCTTCCTCTATCCTTCCAACTCACTTCCTTCTATAATTCCTTCCATTTCTCTCCTCTCACTTGCACACTTTCTGTTATCTGCTGGTGACCTGGTTGTCTAGGGGTAAGGTGTCAGACTTCTGTGCTGGGGGTCCGGGGTTCAATCCTCGGTCCCGGCACAGATTTATCTGATTACCAAACCCTTCCTTCACCTCTGACAAGACATCTTGTGAATGTGGGGAATGCCAGGCCTCCACCGTGGTTCGGATTCCACGTTAAACTGTAGGTCCTCCATTTCATCTCATAATCACCCTACCATTACACATTAGCGTAAGTGCGTATAACCTGAACGGGTAGTAAGACGTGGTGATAATAATAATAATAATAATGTTATCTGCTCCTCCCATCTCTTTCTTGGCCTCCCCTACGGTCTTTTTCTTCACATACTTCACTTCCAACATTTTCTTCGGCTTCTTTTTAATTCATAGGTTGTCGTTACTATTAGTAGCCTACACCTCACAAAGCACTCGCGGTAAAATGGATTTGTTACGTGTTTCTGAACGTCCAGGAAAACTAGGCCAGTACTTTAGTACCGTTCCATAAGACTGTGTATCTAATGATACAGTTTGTTTTGTTGTCTCTGTAGAAGAACGGCGCCCTACCCGACAACAAGGTGATATCGTCTGAACTGGCCGGCAAGCCAGAGTTGAAGAAATACATGAAGCGAGTGATGCCCTTCGTGCAGGCGACTCGCGAGAAAGTGGAGCAAGTGGGGCTGGAGGCTCTTAACCTCACTCTCGACTTTGACGAGTACAACGTGGTGGCGGAGAACCTGGTGTACCTCGAGAACACTCTAGATGTGAGTCGAGTGGTGGGGATTATTGCCCGATGGTGTGTAAATATATAGTAAGAAACTGTATAAACACTGTACAGTGATAGTGAAGGAAGCCACCCTGAAAGGAGAGTTAGCTCACGTCTGGATGGGAACAAACACACTTAGACAAAGATCCATAACACTGAGACAAAGATCCACAACACTCAAACAAAGATCCACAATCTTGAGACAAAGATCCACAACCCTGAGACAAAGATCCACAATTCCCCTGAGACAAAGATCCACAACCCCCCTGAGACAAAGATCCACAACCCTGATTGCGTTTGCCTCCAGGTGGAAGATATCTCCATCCAGTTTGCGACCGAGGGTCCTGAGAAGACTCGCGAGGAATGTTGTCCCGGCCGACCCCTCATCTCGTTCTCTGTGCGCCCCAGCGTGAAGCTGAGGCTGACCAACCCGCAGCCGCAGAATGGCTTGTTCTCTCACGTCCTCAGCGTCGGGGAGGGCGACACCGTGGCCAAACTGGCCGCTCGGCTGGCCAGGGAAAACAAGCTCATCAACGGTGAATACTCACGTTGTTTTCTAAATCTCCTGCGTATAAACAGCAGACATCTGCAAAAAAGGTATTTTTGCAACAATAATTCATCATGAACAACCACTGGCTGGGTTTGTTTGAAACTTGAGCCTCACCACCGCCTCCTCCTCTCCTCCCACCACTTGACTCAGTCTCTCCTCCATACTCCTCCTTACTCCATTCAGTCATCTGTCCCCTGATCTTCCCTCTCTATTCTTCTCACATGTCCATACCACCTCAGTCGTGCCTTCTCTCTCTATCCTGTCCTGGACTGGCTCTTCCTCTCTCATCCCTCATCCTGTCACATCTTGTCCTGCCGATCCTTCTTCTCCTTAGTCTCATTTCACTTGTCTCCGTTATGTTTCCAGCCTGTTCCTCACCGGTTGTTCACCTTCACCCTGTCTAACTTCAAGTCTGTCGACAGGTCTCATCTCCCGTTCGACCGGTTGTTTCAGATGCCGGCAGTATCGAGCTGTGGAGGTACAAAGACGTCAAGCTCGGACCGCGCCAGTTCCCCGTTTATGGCAAACCCACCTCGGGGGCGGTTCTGATAGAAAAGGAGGCGGTATTTCATGCTGATGTCGATAGTAACAGCTTGGACATTTCGCTCAACGGCAGTAAATACCCTGTGGGCCCCGCTGTCATCTATATTGTCAAGTGACGAGCTGTCGTCTTAGCGACGAAGGGGAAACACCGACACTTTGAGTGGAAGATCAAGAACTTGTTTCCGAGCATCTTACCACGGTTGAATTTTCATAGGCTAGGCCTTTAAGAAAATACATATTCATTTTGTGACCAAAATTGATAATTTATAATTATTGACTATATCTATCAAAAGTGACAGCTGCAGTTAACATGACTTGATGTATGAATACTTAAAAATAAGATTGTGTTTCTACACTGTATTATTATACATTATTAAAGTCCTATCAATCTTTACCATTTTTCCATTTTCTCTCCCTTTTGTGTTTTTTTTTTGTTTCCTCTTTAAGGAAGTTGTGTTGAGCGTTTCACACTCCTCCCTGATGAGTTCCGATAGAATGAAACCTGGGTCGGGGGATTGGGCGGTGACGATCAATTTTCTTTAAGAGACATCCATTACCTCTTTGTCAAGTGGCAGCAGTGTAAAGTGTGAACTGTGTTCTTGTCATTGTAGAAGCCATATTGTGTTCCATCCTTTTTATATTTTTCTATCCACCTTTCCTGTACCTTTTTCCAAATATATTATTATAAATAAAAATATATCTACTAACTTTTATAGCTATCAGTTAAGGCCTTTTTTTTTATTAAAATTAGATTAGAACTGAGATATATCATGATACTTTTGAGCAGGGGGCCGTATTTTAGGTAAGTGCAACATGTGCAGCTACACAGGGTGGCAAAGTTGGGGGAGGGGGGGGCGGCAAAATAGTTTTGAAATGAGAAAACTATAGCAAACTTGAGTATAATTATTAAAAAAAAATGTAGCATTTAACGTGATGTATAAAAAAAAGTTAACTTTTAGATATTATCTTCATTCGTTGGAATAGAATTTAGGACTATTTTTTCACGTTTACTGGAGATCACAGCACCTGCGAATTGACTCAAGCGCTGCATATGATTAGTTCTCGTACTTCCACTGCATATGATTAGTTGTCGACTTCTCGTACGTCCCCCTCTTTCACGAATCGTGTGGTATTGCTTCGCGCCATGGATTGTTTACTTGTTCACAGTGACAACGTTTCAAACAGTTCCTCGGTGCTCTTGTATATTCTATCAAAACAGATAAATGTAAGCCAATAATAGTTTACGTAATAATTAAAATGGATTGATGATAGAGGTTATGTTTTTATGTTTCAGATTTCAATAAAATGAATTACCATTTTTTAATAAGTTTTCACAACTATATATCTGCTAGTGAAATGTGATGTTGGTGTTTGAGTGGAAAATGAGTTAGGGGGGGTGTAAATATTATTATTATTATTAGCACCGCGTCTTACTACCCGTTCAGGTTATACGCACTTACGCTAATGTGTAATGGTAGGGTGATTGTGAGATGAAATGGAGGACCTACAGTTTAACGTGGGATCCGAACCACGGTGGAGGCCTGGCATTCCCCACATTCACAAGATGTCTTGTCAGAGGTGAAGGAAGGGTTTGGTAATCAGATAAATCTGTGCCGGGACCGAGGATTGAACCCTGGGCCCCCAGCACAGAAGTCTGACACCTTACCCCCTAGACCGCCAGGTCACCTCCCACTTACTCGATTTGTAGCAAAGACTAATTGAATCTAAGTTTGAGTATTTATGTTATTGTGTCAGCCTTTGTTAAATAAAGTGTTTAACAAATTACTGCAGTTACTTACAAGATTTGGAAGGGAATACGGAAGAAGAATGGCGGGTTGTGATGGGGAACCCGATCACAAAAGTTGGAAAAGACTAAAGAGAAAAGGTTTTCAAGAAGTTATAGGATTTTACAAACTGGAAGAGAGAAATGAGGAAAGTAGAAGTTTGATAGAATTATGTGCACGAAATGGAATGGAGGTGGGAAACAATTGGTGCAAGAAGAAAAGAGAAAGTAATGAAATTACTAGATACAGTTGGAATGGGGATCAAGGGTTTGTAATAAAATATTTCCTAATGGGCAAGAGAATGAAAAGGCTGACCATAAACATCAAGATGATACCAAGTGTGTCCTTGGATAGTGACCACCTGTTGCTGGTGGCGGACTTAGGGGATGTAGGAGAGAAAACAAATAAGGAGGAAAGAATGAAAGAGACAAGGAGAGCATGTTAGCTGTCACAAGGAGAAACAAGATTGAGAATGAAGTTATCCGAGATAGAGAGGTGGGAGGAGCAGATAACAGGAAGTGTGCAAGTGAGAGGAGAAGAATGGTGGAAGGATAGAGGAAGATGCAGACATTTTACCAAGCTGACTCGGCCACAGGCTGGAAACAAGTGATGGTGATGAGTGGCTCATGGTGTGAATCGAGTTAAAAATTGTGACTTACTAAACATTCTCCAAATCTGCCATCTTACGGTGGGCAATGAAGTTGGCTGGGGAGATAATGGTTAATGGAAGATAATGTAGTCAGGCAAAGGACAAGGAATTTTCAGTGTATTGCAAAGTTTATATTTCAACTACTTGGGATTTGGAATAGAAACTTATATCTCTATGCTGTGATTGATGTTATAAAAAAAACAATTTTTTTTAACTTTGATCTCTGGTTGCACCCCTGATCTTAAGATTCAGAAAGCCATGCTTTGTTTGAAATACATTGTTAGAGGTAATAACATAACCATACCACTTGTGCTATTTATAACAAACAACAAAAGTTACATTACATGTTGGTTTAAAGTGCTATAAAATATTAGATTGCTTCAAGGTATTTTTTACTCTTCTGTCAACTCTCATTGTAGATTAGCCCATGTTGGATTTGACAGAAAGTTTCTAACCAAACAAATTATGGAGCAGATTTTGGAAGAGGATGAACTCCTAGAGGAAAAACACAAGTCAGAAACATGGATTAAAGAAAGTGCTGAGGGAAAAGAGGACCAAGAAGTGGGGAAAGAAATATATAACTCTGTAGAAGATGTACAAACTCAAGGTGGGAATGAGACATTTGGCGTAATTGGGGTAGATAAGAAAGCAGACATTGTAAAGGATGAAAATCCTTTAAGCAAAGCTAAAAATAAAGGCCAATCAATAAAATATCAAGCAAAGGAAAGGTCGACTATGTCCATCAGTGAACCGGGTACCAAAAAGAGAAAAACTGAATTGTTTATAGATGATCCAAGAGGTGAACTCTTCAGAGAAGACGAAGCGTCTGTAATTTCGGAACAAAAGGAAACATTAGCATCAGTGAAAGTAGAAATTAAAAGAACTCTTACTGAAAAGCCAAAAGAAGAAAATGACGTCTCAAAAGATGCAAAGGGAAAAAATATCAAGAAACCAAAAAAGGGGAAAGATCATAATGTAAACAAAACTAAAGGGAAAGGAAAAAATAAACTCAAGGAAGAAGACTACACCGACGAAACAAAATTTGGTTGGAGAGAGAAAGTAGAAAGTTTACAAGACACGGAGTGGAAAGTTAAACGTCTCGCGTCTGTTACGTCGAGAGAGAGTTCAGATACAGAAAAACTTGAAAGTGACAGATCCAACGACTACTTAGATATGGACAAGGAAGTATCGTTCCGGAGAGCTCGAGACTCAACAAAACATTTAAAGAGACGGACACGAAAACGTAAAAAAACCGTTTCCAGACAAGAAAGCGTTTTAATGGACGAACCGTGTAATCTTAACATTGAGGGTGTAGTTCAGTTAACTATCCTCCCCGCAACACAGACATTTTTAGGGTGTGTTATTGAGCAAGACGTAACTGCAGAGTCGCCTTGGGTGTATGTCAAAAAGTTCCTCATTGATGAAAACCTTGTTTCCCAAGAAGAGGATTCTGAATTCTTCTCAATTAGAGAGAATATTAATAACTACGTAGGTGAACAAATGCTAATTGGTTTCGATCCTACCTCTGATTATCCAAATAAATTTTATGTGTGCACAACACAGGCAGCTCATGACGCTGTGGTTATTATGATAGAGAAGGAAAAAGAAGAACAAAGAGTTCGTCTACTCCGCTGCCTTGAAAGACCGGTCCAAAAATGGAAGTCCCTGGGCAGCGAGAGAGATATAGAAGAAATGATAATTCACGATAAAAGACCTCTTTATGAAAAACATGTCGAAACGGTAATTGATCGCGTGAACAAACCAGCCCAATTCCAAGATGCTGACTTTGACAGTATTAAAAACGGATACACAAATCTACTGCCATTACGAGCGAATTTTGATAATGTTGAAAAAAAGCGGCTAGAGGTGGCGATCCAGGCAGTCCCCGAGATGAGCTCAACCAAAATTCAAACTTATTACGGCGTACCGACTAACATGGGGACCCAATATGAGTTTGAAGGTGTTAGTGACAAAACTCTTGATGATGACCAAGTTTCAACACTTAACCGATTTCTTTCCGAGAATGAAAACAAATTTATCTGTAATTTAGATTACAACAACGTATTTGACATGTACAAAGACGAATACCTACAACTGGTTGTCAAAGATAAAGTTAGTGAAATCACAGATAAAATAAGGTTTATTGAATATCAGTCATTTACTGATGTGACACTCTGCAAAGGTAAGCTGATATCTTATGTCGCATGGCATCCTATGTGGACCGGGGTTGTCGCGGTAAGCTACGTCAGCAATACAAGATGTAACATCGCCGTTGAAAACCCAAACGTGAGCGAAGTCGCGCAAGCTGCACTGGCAAACAACCCGGTGCTCATCTGGAGTTTCAACGATGGCCTTCGCCCTAAACTGATTTTAGATTGTCCTCAAGAAGTTCATGCGATCAGATTCTGCCCTTTTAATGAGAATTTAATAGTCGGCGGGTGTATCAATGGTCAGGTTTTAATCTGGGACATCACCAATAGGCTTCAGAGAGTAGAGGAAGATGTTTCATTGACTTCAGCTCAGATGATGTACCGACACTCGATGAAATCACTCATAACGTGGATGAAGGACACTCATAAGTTGAGTCACGTACAACCGGCCGTTGCCTCCTCACTAGAGTTCTCTCACGGCGGCTGTGTCACCCAAGTGAAGTGGATCTCCCCGCACTGGCAGATATCCAAGACAGGGAGGTTCCTGCCTCTGTCAGAAGAACAATCCTTGCAGTTTCTTACATCTGGCGAGGACGGGGTGGTTAGTGTGTGGGATATGAACGCAAAGTTTACACCTCTCGGGATGGTCAAGCCAAAGCGAGGCAAGAAGTCACGTCGCCGACGTGAAGCGTTGGAGGTAGATATCTCACCTTTACATTCTCTCAACCTAGTATTTAGACCTATCTTCAAAATAATGATTGCGGTCCCTAAAGAAACGTCGTGTATTCCCCTGTCGGCATTATCCTACTTTTGCCCAAATATCGATTATGCAGAATCGGAACCTGTTGAGAGAAAGGAAAGTCTAACAACAAGGATAATGTACTCCGCAGTGCTCGCACCGAACATTGAAGAACCTAAATATGAAATGCATGTCGGAAGCATCGACGGACAAGTGCTCTTGATAACATGGGCTGGCTACGAGTTCAATACGGGTGAGGCTGTGACGTCAGAAACTTGTGGAATATCGTCTCGCGCTGGGATCCACGACGGACCCGTCATTTCTGTCGTCGGGTCACCTTTCTTCAACGATATCCTGCTTAGTGTCGGTGGTAAGGAATTCGCTATTTGGAAGGACAATCTAAAGAATTCGCCGTTATTTTGGAGAAGGTCGAAGATAAAGTTAACCGACTGTGTGTGGTCGACATATAAACCCAGCACTTTCCTTATCTCGAGAGTGGACGGCTCTATAGAAGTTTGGGACCTCTTGAACCGTTGCGACAAGCCCACACTGGTGCAAAGTATTTCCGGAAGGATATTGACCGGAATACACTCCCACAATCTCGGGCCGATGAAGGGCTTGATGGGGGTTTCAGACTACGACGGTTCGTTTCGGGTGTTTCACATTCCGCCGGTATTGACACAATGCGGTGAAAACGACAAAGACCATACGTATAAGTTGTTTGAACACGAAGTGACCAGGAGAGACAACTTCAACCGGTGGCAGTCAACATGGGTACAGCATAATAAGGATTTTCTCGATAAAATGAAAGACACGGTAGAACCGACCGACGAAGAAAAGAAGGAAGAAATCGTTTTCAAACCTAAACCGAAAGTGGAAAAAAGGTGTGACCAATTAGATCCAATCGAAGAACTAAGCAAAATTCAAACGAGATCGACATCCAGATGCTGCTGGACCCAAGTTGCCAAGGGGAAGTTACGTATGGAACAGCACCGTCATATGGTGAAAACACTTTTGGAGAAAAAGAGGCTTGATAAGGTAGAGCTCATTATCGAGAAACAGCCACCGTTAAAACTAAAAGAGATTGAAAAAGAGAAGAAACGCAAACAGCAAGATAAACTTCGCCACCAACACATGATTTTCGAAGATACGTTGGCCGTTCTATTTCCGGACACGATCGATTCCACGGCGTTGCACCCAAAACAACAAAAGGTAATCAAAGAGTCTCTTGATGGGAAGAAACAAGAATTTACTCATATTTACAAAGACACGGAAACTGAGATTCTAAATTTTGTAAAGAACCATCCATATGCTTATAGTTTTGATTGGAACAAAGTTTTGAATGATGGTTATGACAGGCGACAAACTATCGACGTCAAGTTGGGAAACATGAACAAAAGAGAGGATCGCTTCCTTCAAAGGAAATACCATTCTAAGGAGGCGCAAAGGACGCACGTCTATAAATACACATCGACTGACGATACTCCCTTCGACATGACACAGATGGGCGTTGGTGAGACGGAGAGAGAAGATCTTACCGACAACTTACCTGAACTGAATTAAAAGAAACATTAAAAAATAAAATGGTAGACATGTTTTTTTACAATACTATAGTGACTGTAGTAAACTTCAAACGAGGATAAAACCAGACTTCGACATTATACAGCCAAACTGTATTTTTAAATTACCAGACTTCACCAGATTTTCAACCTTTCCAGCCATCATATACATAGATATTATTATTATTAGCACCGCGTCTTACTACCCGTTCGGGTTATACGCACTTATCGCTAATGTGTGATGGTAGGGTGATTGTGAGATGAAATGGAGGACCTACAGTTTAACGTGGGATCCGAACCACGGTGGAGGCCTGGGATTCCCAACATAGATATCAAGTATATTACAAGGATTATTTTATTAATATTATAACTTAATATATTATTTTCAAACGCACATTTTGAAAATCGGGGTTGAAGGATATTATCAGCTTAAAGCAATGGGCAAATGGGTAATGCGATCTAAGTTTTTTTTAGCACCGCATCTTAATACCCGTTCGGGTTATACACTTATCTATTAATTACACTAATGGTTTTATGGATTAGGGAAGTTATATTTATAGGAAGTGTACCCGCATTTGTGTAGAGAGAGAGAGAGAGTATAAAATCAGTTTGAAAAAAAAAAACCACCCTCGGTACACCCGACCGAGATTCGAGCCTCGATCTCCCCGTCAAGGACAGTCTAGTCTAACACGAGAGTACCTAGCACGTTAGACCACGCGGCCACCAAAGTGAGTCCTGTGATCAAAGTTATATTTCGTTGAAATCAAATAGAGCAATTAAAAGATCGCCTTACACCAGCGCAGTTTGTTGTTGAGACACACCTGAATATTTCCTAGTCTCGTCTTCCTTTAACATAATCAAATCCTCACACTTGACTCAACTTGAACTAAAGGCGTGCAATAGAGGTGTGTTAAGATAACACAAGAACCACACATCGAGTTATTGAGATTATTATCCTCAACAAGGCCAACTGATTTAAAAGAGATTGACGATAAGTATTAACTGGAAGAAAAATGTTATTTTGACTATCGACCTTACTTGAACTAGCTTCCGTGCTTTTCCTAATCACTCTTGTTTAAACACAATTTAAAACATTTAATGTTGTAATCAATTTGAAATAATTTGACCTTTGTTATTGCATTACATCTTGCTATAAATATAACATTTGCACGTAGGGAGATTGGAAAACCATTTAGGAAAAGTCTCTTTCAGTACACCCAGCTGGGATTCGAACCTTGGGTCTCCCTAGTCATCTGCTGGCAGTCTAGTCCAGCGATTCAATTGAAAACATTTATTTGGTCAAGAGCGTGCATCACTCGCCAATCAACTCTGTGATACAGTCGGCTGGAAATGGTAAATTTACTCCAACAATATTTCACGTGGATCATTTCTGATCAAACATTAATGGAGATAAAGAGTCAATAGAAGTTCCTAATACTGAACATGGTTGAAATAGTAAATTATATTTGGATTAAAACTGTATTGAAAAGGCTGTTTTTGACCATTTTAGAATGTCTTCACATATAAGAACTGTGCACAAATCTTTATTCTGTCATAACAGGGACATACTGTAGTTTATTAACAAGAAACTTTGTCGCTTTGTCCCCCATCGTCACCGCGGAGAATGTCGAGTAATCTTTCAAATACGAATGTACTGCACACCTTTCTGTCATATCGTAGGTGTTTTCTATTCCATTTTACTCCCAAACTACCTCGCGCGAGCCGGGATACAAACTGGGCCTGATATGACGAACCTTGGACCACCCTGGTCTAAAGACCACGCCGTCACTAAAGTGGGTATACACGGATTTGTATTTTAATTGGTGTCAAATATTCTAGGGGCGTATTCCCATCCACGAAACAGTAAGAAAAGATAATATGTACATGGGTATGAAAACGCTTGGTTTCTAAGATAGGAGTTTTATTTTAAAATCTATAAGTAATTAACAGAAAAAGTAATGCAATTAAACATGAAAAAGTTGAACAGAAACAAATAAAAACACAGGGCAGAACATTTTGTTTAAAAAAAAGTGTCCTGTTTCGATGCATTTTTTGAGCATGCGTTCCATACTTTGTCTTACTCCGTTGGATGCATCCTGGGGTGTTTCGTATTTGCTCGCATAGATTTACAATACATTCTCGTAAAACCTCAACATCAAGGACAGGAGTCGCATAAACAATAGACTTTAATGTCCTTAGATTATTATTATTATTATTATTATTAGCACCGCGTCTTACTACCTGTTCGGATTATACGCACTTACGCTAATGTGTAATGGTAGGGTGATTGTGAGATGAAATGGAGGACCTACAGTTTGACGTGGAATCCGAACCACAGTGGATGTCTGGCATTCCCCACATTCACAAGATGTCTTGTCAGAGGTGAAGGAAGGGTTTGGTAGTCAGATAAATCTGTGCCGGGACCGAGGATTGAACCCCGGCCGCCGGCACAGAAGTCTGACACCTTCCCCCTAGACCACCAGGTAACCCCAAATGTCCTTAGAGATAAAAATCTATTAGATTCGAATCCGGGGGTTAAACATGCCATTTATTGGATCCCTCACAACCGATCCATTTTTTGGGGGAAATCTTTAATAACTTCTATAACTAAGTGTTTTTTATACCCATGATTGTATGATCTTTTCTTAATGTTTGGTTCGTGGGAATATGCCTTTAGAATATTTTACACCAATTAAAATACACCTTGTATAGCTAAATTTAAATGATAAAAACTTAAAACTATTCGAATGACGGTAAACAAAAAGTGAAAAGACTTTTTTCCTTAAAGCTATATTTGACATAGATGGGTATGTTTAAATTTCCACAAGACAGCTATGACTAAAAAAAACATAATTATTTGAAAAGTTTTTTAATAATTATGTGTGGGTGGTAAATATGTATACAATTTCTAAGTAAATGTAAGAACACAAGGTTTTTTTATATACAAAATAGCTTCACAAAAAGATTAAGTGACCGATATAGACAGCAGAACACACACACACATTAATAAAGTTGATTTTGGCACAATAAATGGAGAGGTTACCGGACACTTTTTAAAATGGTATAAAAGTCTTAAATGAATCAGTCTCTTTAAGAATTTCTGCAAACATTCATATAACTAGCATAAAATATACACAACTTACTCCAGTAAATGGTAAAAGTCACATATTAATCACTCATTTTAATGTTATCATTTTGAAAAAAAAAAAGAAAAAAAAAAAATTTCTATAACTTAATTTAAATGATAGTAAAAACTTGCCCACTAATTACAGCTATTTGACATGGTTTATATTTTTTTTACTGGCCAACTTAACTAGAGCTGCGACACTTTGAAAACTTTATAGACTTCTCTTTAAATGTTTGTTCACTTCAACTTAAGATTCAAAAATAAAATTCTGGATTCGACAATTACAAAGGTTAAAAAAAACACACTTATGCTTTTTTTCGTTATTTCCATCACAAATTATTGTTCACAAACAGAATATATAAAATATATTAATTATGTTTTAAATATAGCATTTTGTCAATTATATATAATACCTCAATTTAAATAGTTATGTAAAGTATAATATTTTATCCAAAATTAAACAATTTTTTTTTTAAATATTCAAACTTCGATTCAGCTTTGAATTTAATTATTTATTTAGGGAGTTTTCAAGCTTGACTTTCAAATTCAAACTGGCATTTTTTTTTTTCAAATCAGTACTTTATAAACATTAAAAAGCTTAAGGATTCATTTTCAGAAATAAACATTTTTTACCGTTTCAAAGTGATCGTAATTTTAGGATGCAGCCTATAACTGTTGTCAACTTATTTTCAAGTTAATATGATAAAACGAAACGCCCACATAAATTAACGGCAATATTATTACATCCCCGGTCAAAATCGACCCGTATTAACACTAGTAGGCAAGAAAAGTTTTGGTTGAAGTATAACGTAAAAATTTAAAAATAAAAACTAAGCTACAAAGTAAACACAAATGAATGAATTATTGAAATATAAACTTAACAAATAAATATAAGGTATAGCATAAAACATTCATTTAAGGCATCCAGCCACACTTAACTTATTATCTAGTAAATAAAATCTTTATCTTTAGCCTAAGTTTTTTTTTTTACAAATGTTAGGCATTATTCTTTTTTTACATTAGTGGTTAATAAATGTATAAGATCAAAATTGTAAATTACTCAAAAATAACATCTACAAGCAAGGAAATTTTATACTGTATATACTCAATATTATAATAACAGCGGGTGAGCCTATTAATAAAACCAACAATGAAATATCCTCGAATATCTAACAGTCTTGTATCTACTTCATTGTACTATCACCTTCAGCCATTAACTAATCATCGTTTGTTTCCAGGCTGTGGCCGGGTCTGTTTGGTAGACTGCCTCCATCTTACTCTATCCTTCCACCATTCTTCTCCTCTCACTTGCACACTTACTTACACTTCTCTTCTCCCTAGCAGGTCTCTTACACACCTCGTCACCCGAGGATCCAAGTGTTCTATCTCCAAAATTGTTAAATTTGAGATATTTGGTGTTTACGTTTATTTAGAATGCATATGATTTACCTGTGATGAGATTGCGACTAATATATAATTACTTAAGAAGATATAAACTCGAGTTATCATCTACTAACATTGGTTTTATTCACAAGGTCAAACTTCAATGCTCTTTAACACAAAAGTGAAAAAATTGGACATAGAACACTTGCATTCTCGGGTGACGACCTTTAGGAAAACTCTCCCTACGTTCGTCTTCTCATTAGATCCTCTCTACTTTCACCTTTATCCTTAAAAATTGATATTAAAATTGTAAACTTAAAACTGTAATTAACTTCGAATAATGCGAAATAATAATTAAATGTTTGCAGCCAAAGATAAAATATTATTTCAAATAAATTGAATTTTTATTGTAATATTGTAAAATTACTCCAAATTGTACTGTAAAAATTAAATAGTACTTTATAAAATTATTTGCAGGTATGCAGTGAGACTAACATCTGTTATGGTAGCTATAAGTTTACAGTATTATCATGAATAACTTAAAAATATGATATAGCTTAACTATTCAAAGTAAATACAACAAATGGCAAAAATAAGACACAAATATAGATTATTTTTTATGATAGACAAGCAATCACAAGTCACTATGTGGGTTTTTAGTTATTAGTAAAGAAAGTAATTGTACTAAAAATGTCATGGATGAAACTATATTTGAAATGGTGATGAACTAACTATTTGCTGGCTCATTTACAATTCATTGTTATTGCTGAGATACAAAATGAAATTAAGGACACTCACTTTAGTTGATGGGTGTCATTATTTCAAATGTGTGTGACCTTGAGAAATGTGTCAACATTGAAACATAAGAATCTACAATGTTTTCACTGAAAGATTACTTGATTATTATCTTATGCAATAACAACTAATTAGCAATTGAGATTTTATTATTTATTTCAAAGTAAATCTAAGAAATTGCATCTCTTCTTCATCACATATAAGATAAACATTTATAACATGTTTTAGATTTCATTTAGAAGCATCGGTTGGGAGCACTGGGTCATGATTAGATTGGCACGTAGTTTCAGGTAAGCTTGGCTGCATATTGTTTGCATAGTGTTTCCATATTCGGAGGTAGTCATAATCTCATTCGTTAACGTTTTTTGGAAGAGTAAGACAAAGATCATCATTATTTGTGGAAGTGTTGGGAAGGTTAGTATCGATGGTACTATCTGGAAGATAATCTACTTTTAATTCAGTCTGACAGTCAGAAAATAAGTTACTGTCTAATTGTTGTACATTAGTAGATACTAGATCTGTATCTTTATTCATCTCGTAGTATAAATGTACATTTAGTTTTGAATTTATTAAAGTTCTAGATTGTTGTGTAGTTTCAGAATTGTTTAAATTATTTATCAGATGTGAAACGTTATCTGTAGGTTTTGAATTAAATGTTGTGGAGGTTAAATTATTTTCTTGAGTATTATTTGGTTGCTCACACTGGGTAGAAATATCGGTTTGTTCGCCAGAAGCCAGATGGCAGTCACGTCTCGCAGAAGAGACGCCATGTTCTTCGCTGGTATCAGTTTGCTGACCGGGCGCGAACCATTCCTCGGCCCCTTCGATCCTCTCCGCAGCCTCCTCGCTTCTGACGGCGGTCACTTTGGTGGCGCACAGCGGGCATCTGTCCTGTACATAGAGCCACTTCTTGAGACAGGTGGCGTGGAAAAGATGGCCACACGGCGTCACCCTGGCGCTCTTCATCTCCATGTAGCATATGGCGCACACATCGTGCGCGCGGGAGTAAAGCTGCTCGGCAGTGGCGCAGGGAAGGGAATGGATCTTGCGGGCTGCGTCGCGGCGGAGGAGGAAACTGCTCCAGCCGGATTGCAGTCGCTGGTACACATTGTAATAGCAGTGCACGGCCAGCACAGTTCCATTCAACCAAGATAACGGCCGACCCTCGGAAGACAGGAGCATTGACTCTCGGACTCCTGATCGGGGGAAACAAACCGTACTAGTCATCTCTCCAACAACCAAGAAAACTGAAACTAGGGTTCATTTAGAGTCTAGAATTGAAAACAAAGTACGACTACATTCAATGCCACCATCTTTCCTAATGATTAACCTTCAAATTTTCAACTCCAGCTCTTAGAAAAGTAAGTAATTGTGCTTACTTTATTCTCAATATTTTCAATTCAAAATTATAATAATTCCGTGGTGAAAAATTAGATCACAAAAGTAAAATAACTAAAGATATACAATTATTAATATTTTACCACGTTTTTGTATTATTTTTTAACATATATCTTAGCTAAATATATCTCCATAAGGAAAACCTCTTTTCGCTTTATGAGGTAATTGTATTATATTTGTAAGAAGGTACAGGAAAGGTGGATAGAAACATATAAAAGGGGGACAAACACAATATGGCCTTTACAATGAAAAGAAGAACACAGTCCACACTTTACACTGCTGCCAATGGACAAAGAGGTAATGGATGTCTCTTTTAGTAAGTTGTGTTGAGCGTTTCACACTCCTCCCTGATGAGTTCCGATAGAATGAAACCTAGGTCGGGGGATTGGGTGGTGACGATCAATTTTCTTTAAGAGGCATCCATTATCTCTTTGTCCAATGGCAGCAGTGTAAAGTATGAACTGTGTTCTTCTTTTCATTGTAAAGGCCATATTGTGTTCGTCCCCCTTTTATATGTTTCTATCCACCTTTCCTATACCTTCTAACAAATATAATATAAACAATCTTCAGTAAGTGTATGCACGTGTTTAGTGACGCCCATTTAAAACCTTATACTGTCCACTTCTACCAAACCATATCAAAGCTTCCCCCCCGCAATGTATTGAAGATGTGAAGGCTATTGTGGTTGCTACGGTCAAAGTAAAGGAGATGTAACCATCGACATATATTTCAACGCTTGTACGGCCCTAAACAGTTGAGAGTGAAACTGACCAGCCCCAACTACCAGCAGCGCGACGATGAACTCGAGGGCCCTGGTGATGCCTCGGGCAATGTACACCATGTCATCCAGGGACTCCCAACCAGACTCCTTCTGCATGGCGTCGTACAGGAATAAGGCGTACACAGTCAGTGCGCCCAGCACCTGCACGCATTAAGATTATTATTATTATTATTAGCACCGCGTCGTACTACCCGTTCGGGTTATACACTTAAGTACTAATTAGGATAATGGATTAGGAATTGGGAAGGTTGAATTTAGAGGAAGTGAACCTACATTTGTGTGGAGGGAGAGTGGAGAGCCATTCAGGGGAGAAAAACAACCCAGTTCACTCGACCGAGATTCAAAGATTTGAACCTCGATATCCCCATCCTCGGCAGTCTATCTCAACATGACTAGCTTGTTAGCCAACTACACCACCGAGGCTGGTAGCTAAATATTTTGTATTTATAATATCCGACAGCTTAGCTCAATGGGTAGTGTGTCTTTCTACCGAGTAAGGGTCCCGGTTTCGACTCCTGGCATGGCCGAAATATTTATCATTGGTGAAATGTATGTTTACCCTTTCACATTGAGAATAAGCGACTGGGGATTGGGTGTTGTGCCTGTCCTAGGCGTATGAAGCCACGACAGGCCGGTAGTGGAGAATATATGAACCCAAGTCACAGGACGGAAACAGTTCCGGGTGTAAAGTAAAGTCTGTATTTACTCACCTGAACAGACGTGAGGGCACATGTCGAGACGACAACAAGAGTCCAGAAGTCGACCTCGAACATTCGGCAGAGGAAGATCGTCATATAGAGCGGGAAGACAAACAAGAACGTGCAGAGCGCAAGGACCCTCGCGTGTCGTGCCACCGCGTACGTGTGAGAGGCGCTGAGTGCCAGAAGTATCGGTTCCACTATATCGTGCATAGATTGCAGCAGGGAGCCCACCACGATGAACAAGATTATAGACATGGCCCCCACCCGCTGGGGCATCGTAAGGTCTACCAGACCGGTCTGTAGACTGAGTAGAGCCATGGTCACCGCCTCCCCGGTCCCGGCCTGCTTCAGGTCTTGGCCTGTGGACAGGCGCTTGGAACCTAGAACATTTAGTGGCCTTATCATACACGTGTTTAGTGTGTATTCAACATTTCACACAACATTACGCACGTAAAACACGGATCTTTAACTAGAGTTGAAGCAAAAGAAAGAGATGATCGGAGCATTATTATTATTATTAGCATCACGTCTTACTACCCGTTCGGGTTGTACGCACTTACGCTAATGTGTAACGGTAGGGTGATTGTGAGAGGAAATGGACGACCTACAGTTTAACGTGGGATCCGAACCACGGTGGAGGCCTGGCATTCCCCACATTCACAAGATGTCTTGTCAGAGGTGAAGGAAGGGTTTGGTAATCAGATAAATCTGTGCCGGGACCGAGGATTGAACCCCGGCCGCCAGCATAGAAGTCTGACACCTTACCCCTAGACTGCCAGGTCGCCAGGCATTTTATTCAACTGCCCGGCCACAGGCTGGAAACGGTTGACGACGATGATGATGATGAAGATGACGGTTTGGACCACCACAGGTGTAACCGACGCGTGTGCCGATTACCTTGCGCCATGAGCTTGGTGAGGTTAAGCACAGCCCAGGACGTATACGACACGGCGATGCTGCAAGCCAGCAAACTGAAGGGCGAGGCACAGATCTCGGAAACAGCGTAGAGCAGTACTAAGTACCACTCTGTACCCCTCACCGGGGCCACCATGGTCGTGCTGGTCAGGGGGTTCTACAAGGGCACATACAAAGTCAGGTTTGTATAAGACAACCAGCAAGGTTCAACACAACTACCGGGGTTCTTATCCGAGAAACCGAGTTCTCAGAGGAGTTATATTTCTACAATTGTATGTGCAGCACAATTTTTATAGCAACTGCCTTTTAGAAAATCCAAACTTTTTTTTTTCAACCAAAATTGATAACAGTTTTTTATGTCAAAAGTGGGAGGCAGATCACTTGATTTGACGTATGAATACGTGAAATTAGATCTATCTTTTCTACCTGCACACCCAAGCTTGACTCGACTCTTATGAAAAATAATAATAATATTTAGCACCGCGTCTTACTACCGGTTCGGGTTATACGATTTAAGTACTAATTACGCTAATGGATTAGGAATTGGGAAGGTTGAGTTAGAGGAAATGAACCCGCATTTGCGTGGAGGGAGAGTGGAAAACCATTTAGGAAAAACCACCCCAGTTCACCCGACCGAGATTCGAACCTCAATCTCCCCGTCCTCAGCAGTCGAGCTCAACACGACTAGCATGTTAGCCAACTACGACACCGAGGCGGGTGACTCTTATGAAAAAAAAACAACTTGAGTTCGTAGACCCCTAAATGATATGTTATAGTTTTATGAGATTGCGAAACTTAGAATTACGGCCATTAACGTCAACATTTGTAAGTGTGCGGATACCCGGTGAGACTCACCTGCTGATGGTAGTAGGTGTACAACTGGGCGGCGAGTAGCACACACCAGAATGATAGCAGCAGAGGTTTCATGTAGACATACTGCCAGACCTCCACGACAGCACTCGCGAGTCCCTTATCGAACAAGACATGCGCCACGCTCCTGTAGGACCTGCGCAAGTACGCCAGCAAGCGCGGCAACGACCCGAGCGAGTAGTATGCCGCCCACAAGACGGTGATGGCGGTGGAAAAGTTGTGGAGAGCCTCTAGGTGGACAGGCGGTATTTTGGCGAGTGTTGCCACAATGGGGACCGTGTATACGGCCAGCGTAACCCTGTTGGCGGTGTCGTTCAGATCCAGGAGGAGCGAGACGGATTTGGCGATCAAAATGTGCAACACGAGTGCAACAATGTGTCTCTGCAGGTGTGCCACCGAGGATACATCTTTATCTGATTCCTCTTTCAGACGAACAAAATACAAATAAAGCTATCAGAACCAAACTTGAAATTTCTAAATTTAAACTTATTTAAACCAACCCTAAGATCCACAAAAGAATTAAAAATTATAAAAAAAAGTTAATTAGTTTGATGGGTTTTTTTTAGCTTTGGCTGCAACATACTAACGGAAATCTTTTGCAAAAAATCAAATTTTTTGGCGCTCTTTGCGGTAGAAAATTATTAATACATTGACATGACACAAAAATCAAGAATCTAGAAAAACCTGTTTCAGCACACGCCTCCGCTCATAACCTCAACTTTGAGGACGGCTACACTGTCAAGGTGTTGAACTCATTCCACAAGACACAATGCAATATGTCTCAGTTAAGATGGGAACTGGCACATCAATGGATCACAAAGTCTAGAAAACCATCCGACTTAAGTATTCGCTAATTTCAACCCGTAGGCTACACTAGCACCACCTACCTTCCGTGGAGTAATAGAGAAACATTCAGAGAATTTCATCTCAACCAGAGAAGTTTTCACCCTTACCAGTCAAGTTGGCATCACTGAAGACAACATCCTGTTCAGTCTACTACTACTTCCTGAGGAAGATGCTATAATAGCACCTGTGTGTAAATATGTGTTAGTGTTTTTACTTTTATTTGTGCTCTATTATTTTCCTAATATTCTATCATTTTATTTATCACCAAATATGGTAGTTACTCAGGATCAAGTAAAACATATTTTAATCTTAATATAGTAAGGAAAGAAGTAATAAGAGATAAATAAAGAAAAACAATAATGCAACAATGTATGTCTTGGCAACAATACTAGGTATGGTTTATAATAAGTTAGCAGGTGGAAGAAAAAAAGGAATGTTTGTGTATAAGGACTAGAAAGAGGAATGGAGGGAGAATATACATCAAGTTACTGATCTGTTGCTCTCTTTGGTCGACTGTTACTTTATAGGGGTAAATATATTAAGTAGCCTATTGAATAGCATTTGTTTTTAGGAGAAGGTTCGGTAAAGTTATACAAATATGTATTTTATCTCCGACAGGATCATGAATCCATACCAGAATAAACGCAAGCTCGTTGCTGAGAACAAGAGAAAGGATTTAGTAAACTGACCGACAAGAGGTGCAGAATCCATCAACTCCATGAAGACGTAGTGGCGGGAAAACAGCTCCGCGCTTACCAACAGCGCTGCGCTTATATAGTGCATGTATAGTGTCACCAGATCTTCCAGTGGAAGTAACAACAGCAACACAGACTGAAGCAACACTGAAAGAAAAACAACAATTGAATATAATATTCGAGTCTTGTAAACAGACGGATTCTGTGGTCTGTTGGTCAGTGCGCCTTGGCTACAGGTCCAGAGGTCCTGGGTTCGATCCTCGGGCGCTTCCAAAATGTATCTGTGAGGCAGTGGGTCTGGAACGGGGTCCAACTCTGCCTCGTGAGGGCAAATGAGGAGCTACTTGAAAAAAGAAATGACTGCTATTTACTATCTACTCAACTTGACCAATGAAATTCCTGACTTTTCCCTTGATAATTTCCTAAAATTCCCCGACTCAAAAGTATGCCACACCTTTCTATCTCACCCCCCACCCCATGGGTTTTGTTAATCTTTTTTATGAATAATAATAAGTTTTAAAATTTATATAAACCGTTTTCTTTTATTAACAGAGTCTCTAGGAATTAGAAAAAATGTAACACAACTTTTAGCACACAAAAAAAGGTAATTTGAATCACATTTTACTGATTTAGTGCTTATTATATTTCATATTTTGAGTAAAACAACCTTTTCAAGGATATTTTTTGTAATTTACAAAATCCCCGGCTCTTCGAAAGTGGGGCCCTTACAGTTTCTTGGAGGTGGATTAAAGGGAGATCTTCTGCGGCAGATGTGAAATAGCTAATGACTCAAATATAAATACTTATTTAAAAAGGTCACGATTGTATTTTACTATACATTTATTTGATTAATATGTAGGCTCGTAAATATATATTTAAAATGCTAAGCTGTTTTTGTGAAAAAACCTAGTTTATGTGGATTTAGAGAAGCACGAAACTTACCAATAGGTGTGATAAGTGAGTTAATAGCTTCCGTCGACCCCACATTTTTTGGCCAAACATCTTCGGAGGTAGTTTGAAACCAATAATCGAGGAGCAGTAGCCCAGGTAACCGCAAAATAATAGATATAGTTTTTTCAACTTGCTCCTCCTTCAGCTTTGCGCCGACTTTTTGAAGGTCAAACATCTTCCATACATCTGAAATTAATTAACCAACAATTATTCTTTGAATACAACTTTAACCAAATACTACGGGGAGATCGGGTTTCGAATCCTGGTCTAGCGTACTGATGGCGGTTTTTCCAAAATTGTTTCCCGCTCTCCTTTTAATCAAACATGGACATTCCTAATCCCTAACTCACTACACCTCGTATCCTTGCCGAGGGAGCTGCCTTCGCTCTCTCTTGCTTTTTTTTTTTTTTAGCAATTCATATTACTACCCATTAGGGTTATACGCCTAAATACTAATTGCACTAATGGGTTATGAATTAGGAAGGTTTAATCTAGAGTATATACACTCACATTTGTGTGGAGAACCATTTGGAAAACCACCCTCAGTGCACTCGACTGGAATCGAACCTCAATCTCCCTGTCTTCGGCAGTCTAGTCTAACACGAGAGTAGTGGATTAGACTACACAGCCCCCGAAGCGGATCTCTCTAAGATAACTGTTGCCAAATCTCCCCGCTCTCAGTTATGTCTGAAGGTGGTGTGCTGGGGTAAGAAGGAGCTACTGGCCAAATCTCCTCGCTCTCAGTTATGTCTGAAGGTTTGTGCTGGGGTAAGAAGGAGCTACTGGCCAGATCTCCTCGCTCTCAGTTATGTCTGAAGGTGGTGTGCTGGGGTAAGAAGGAGCTATTACTGGCAACCTCAAATAACCAGCGGTGTGAAACTTTTCTTACATTCGAGGGGAGATGACAACGCTGTTTCTCAATAGTAGGGGCCTAACCATCCAGTTCCCTCAGCGACGATACCAAGCGTAGAGTAATTACTACATATGTGTACAGTCTGAATTAGAAGTAAAAGAGAAAGTGTCAACAATTTCTGCCCTCTTTATGTACTAGCCCAAAAGCATCCATTGGCAGAATGGAAATCTAATATTAGGGTGTAGGACTAGTAATGTAATCATCCTTAATGTACATTTGTTTGGATGACATTTGCTAATTTTGCTTAAATATTAGAGAAAGGTAAGAGTGATAATTTGGTCACATCTGCTGAAAGGAAGCTTCTCTTTCTTTCAGAAATCATCAGCAGATAGCATCTTAATATGTGAGCTAGATCGTTTGCTTTGTGAAAAGTTGACTTAAAAGTCCTTATGGATTAATGTAAATATATATAAAAGATTGAAGGAAGTTATTTTATTGTTAAATCAAAATTTGAGTCTACTGATATATTGAAGGAAATTGTTTTGTTGTAAAATAAACAGCATTGAGACTACAATGAATCTAGGAATTTGCAAATGAAAAATCTAAACAAATACTCACACATTATTTAGAAGCAATTAAAAATAAATTAATACCCTTTAAAATTTTGGACACTATTTTCCAAAGATTACCCTAAATAATTGTTTCACTCACAAGATGGTAAACAGTGCCTTTATTACCAACATAAATCAAATAAGTGTTTAACTAAAGGAGCGCTGTTTAAGTTATATATATATATATATAATATTTAAAAGATCAGATGTTCTAGTAATTTGTATGAACCTAAGTTGTTGTTTTTTAAAAAAATATTATGCTTTATTCTATTTTGTACCTAGTTTATTGCTATAATGCAAACTTAAAAGCAAACAAAATTATTAATTGTTTAATTTATTAAAAATATAGCATTAAATTAATAGTAGAGTAATTTTAAAAATCTCGAAACAATGGTTAACAATGTGCTATTGCCATGTAACTAAATAACAATATGGCCTTAAGGAACTTAAAAGTTAATGGCCAGAAAAACGTAAGCAAACCCTATCCTGAGACACCTCCATCTAATTCCTAACATTATACCCATTCTCCTTTTAATATATTTTCGTATTATCCTTTCATCGATGTCTTGACCCTCCAAGGTGTTTTGTATCCTCATCTTTCCAAATTAAAACCGTAAGATACATTTACCATAGCCAATACGTGCCATGTGACCATCCCACCTCAGCCTACATTCCTTAATAGTTATCCTATATTTGAACATGGCTACGACCTATAAAACTCTTGATTGTGTAGCTTTCTACATTCTCATTTTAGTTCATACCTCTTATGCTTAAATATCTCTCTCAGCACTTTATTTTCAAGTGACTTTGAATTTTTTATAGCCTAGTATTCATTCAACTATTCGTAATCAAAAACTGTTTCCAGCCTGTGACCAGGTCATTTTAGTAAAACACCTTCATCCTCCTCCCTCCTTCCATCATACTTTCTCTTTTAATTCCTTACATTCTTATTCTCTCACGTGTAAACTTTCTATTATCTGCTCCTCCCATCTCTTTCTTACCCTCCCTTGCAGTCTTTTTTCAACATACCTTCATTTCCATAATTTTATTTGGCATTGTCTCCTTCTCCATCATCATTACATTCCCATACTATCTCAGTCTTGCTTCCTCTAATATCTCATGTACTGACTCCTCTTTCCCAGATAACTTCATTCCTAATCTTGTTTCTCCTTGTGGCAACTAACATATTCCTCACAAACGTCACTCCCATGGCCTCCACTTTCATAAGTCTTTCTTACCTCCTTGACCTATGTTTCTGCTGCATGTGTGACAATGGGTAAAAAGTACACCCTTTACAACACTTCCTTACACTTCAAAGGCACTTCTCTTCCCCATAGCAAGTCTCTTGCTCACCTATACAAAAATTCTCCCTGATGCCCTCTTCTCATTAAATCTTCTCTAATTCCACCTTTCGCCTCAATCAAGCTCCCAATATGTTTTACGTTCTTTGGCTATAGAAGCGAATATTTTTGGTATATTTTTACATTTTAATCCAAGGGGCACTTTTAATGCGCATGACGAACTACTTTTCGGGTATTAAGTCCTAATCCTGGTATTATAATGTAGCATATGTATTTTACTAATCTTCTGTGCTGTATTTTTTTTTACTTCGTATTAGTTATGTTTTTCCTTTTTAAAATATGGTCTTGGTGAAAAGGGGTGGTAGATCAAGTTGCCCCTTTTCCCCATACTTGGTTGCGTTACAGGCCTATCACCAGCTTTTATTAAATCTGACGGGAATGAATCAATAGCTGGAGCTATGTAATTATTTTACATTTCTATATGACTATTCCTTCAACTTCATTAATAGTAGGTTCTGGAACCTTGATTTCAGCTGTATAATGTGTGTTTATTTCCACCTGTTGGCTTTTGTGAACATTCAGTCATACAGTCAAATAAGTTTTCCATCCATCTTAAATACCCTGTCTGCGTCTGCAAGTATATTATCATTGCTGTCCCTAGCAAAATTTTATCTCACCTGAAATTCCTTTTTATATTACCAAATAAATTTTAAAATATTAAAATATGTTATTTTCATATGTATATTAACGACATTTTCGCTTTATGAATTAGATTGGCTTTATTTTTATTAGTTGCTATAATTTAGATTTATTTTGTTGTTGGTATTGAAACAAATGAGCGTCACGTTTGAAAATATTTAGATTAGTTGCTGTTTTTTCTCTCGTGAATCTAAGATATTGTTACCACCGTCAAGTTAACAAATTCTGTATAGGTTTATTTATATAATACACAACAGTTTAGGCTTAGTGTCGTGGAAGTTTGGCAGCGTTAATTTAATTGATTTTAAAAATAACTTTGTGTAGAAACAGTATTAAACTTAATTTGGTGCTTCGTGTCAAATTACTAATATGTTCATACTAGTGACAGAACGAATCTTAAATGTCAAAACAATGTGCCACAAAACATGCCTTGGTTTTGGTTTTGAGGTGAGATACATGTTATTAATATGTCGCTAATAATAAGAACCAGATGCCAGAATGTAATTCTTTAGTATTAATTCTGAACACCGCAATCGAACCTACCCTTAAACTTTCTTAATTAGTTTAGCCTAGCTACATTCTTTGAATGTAGAACTGAAAATAACCATACCTGACAACATTTTAATATAAATTTGGCACAAAAAGAGAAAGGGTTTAAACAATTTAGCTTGTGTTATAAAATTATTAATTAGTTAATTTGGGAGCCAATAAAATAGCTTTACAGCATTCACACCATGTTATTTACAGTACACAATTTGCACTGTGACAACTTGACATAGAAATAACCAGAAACTATAAATTATAAACATCCAAACTTTTATTAGCTTTAAAAAGGGTAACCTGGTGGTCTAGTGGTAATGTATCAGACTTCTGTGCTGGGGGTCCAGGGTTCAATCCTCGGTCCCGGCACAGATTTATCTGATTACCAAACCCTTCCTTCACCTCTGACAAGACATCTTGTGAATGTGGGGAATGCCAGGCCTCCACCGTGGTTCGGATCCCACGTTAAACTGTAGGTCCTCCATTTCATCTCACAATCACCCTACCATTACACATTAGCGTAAGTGGGTATAACCTGAACGGGTAGTAATATGCGGTGCTAATAATAATTATTAGCTCTAAATTTGCTCAGACATAGAATATTAGGTTAGGTTGGGCTAGTTTGTGACTTGGGCTTTGTGAATAGGCATTTTTCAAGCCAATAATTTTACAAGGAATATTTATAGTTGCATTTCTGTAATAAATCCACACACAAGCCATAAATAACTAGTCTACAAACAATTTGTTTAGAATTATATTAGGCTACTTACTTTATTTTGTGAAAAAAACTTACAATAACACAAATTTGAATTTTTAAATAAATCTTAAATAACGATCTTTTTTTTTTTTTTTCTTTACTGGACAAAAGAAAATATCGAGGGACTATATATGCTATTAAATCATATCTTAAATTTGAATAAAATAAATGAAACTAGGAATTTTTGAGAAAAGTAATTGCTGATCAAGTTTCCTAACGTAACCCTAGAGCTTGTTTCAGGCTCCTAAATAAAAAAGCACGACTTACACGCAATCATGATTTGTGCTTCTTTCATGTAAGTTAAAATATTTTATTTTGTTATATGCTATGTCTTGTTGCACTTATTCAAACAATGCACAACCAGTCCTGCCAACTTGTTTTATGGTGGTAGGGGCAAAACCATCTTCGATCATTTTGGCTTACGTACCAGGATCACGGTGGGGGATGTAGGGGACGTGAGACAAGGCCAGTGTTTTGGCGGTTCTCGTAGCAAACAAATCTGTTGGGCAAAATAAATCAAACATGGCTTCAGTACAAACACATAACTTAGTTTCCTCCACTTCGTTATATCAACAGTTGTTGAATATCTGTCATGAGCATAGCATCATTAGATGACAAACTTTTTAATGAAGAGAAAAAGTTGTCATTAAATTCTAGAACACCCTTTGATAGATATTAAACAGCTGTTGATATCACCGTGGGAAGAAAATTAAACTCTTGTGTTCCAATTGGAGCAATATTTTATTTATTTTGACACGGGTCTTTTCTTGCGTCCTCCTCCACACCTTAGTTATTGTTAAAATTACAAAACTTGAATTTCTTACAATGTAGGTTCAAAGAAAGAAGAGTCAGGGTTAAAAAATTGAAGTTTCAGGACATTTTGTATTGTTGAAAACATTTAGATAAGTATGACAACTCTAATTAATAGATGTGATAAGGGGTGATTTTTTTTATATCCTCTTCTCTTGTATTTTACGTTTCTATCCATCCCCCAGGACAAATTTTTAGTGGGAGCATTGCCCTCTCCTCCAATTTACCCCTGATTACAACAGCCTTGTTTTTTTAAGTACTTATTAAGGCTCTTTTAATATAAACATATTAGGTTGAATAATTATATTTTAGTTTATTTTGATTGTCAACTCTGAAGGCAAGTGATTAAGTAAATTCAACGAACATATTTTTCCTGCTCTGAAAGCATATGTTAATCTCGTTTATCTTGACCTTCACAAACACTTTCTATGATCCTTGTTGCCTTGAATACTATTAGTTTAAATAGCTTAAAGGATCCAATCCCTCTGCCACATAAAATGTTACATAGGTTGCTGATTTGATGCCGTTAAACAATTGTTTTCATTCCTAATCTTGTTTCTCCTCGTGACAGCTAATGTGCTCCTCACAAACTTCATTCCTAAATTTGTTTTTCCTCGTGACAGCTAACATGCTCCTCACAAACTTCATTCCTAATCCTGTTTCTCCTCATGACAGCTAACATGCTCCTCACAAACTTCATTCCTAAATTTGTTTTTCCTCGTGACAGCTAACGTGCTCCTCACAAACTTCATTCCTAATCTTGTTTCTCCTAATGACAGCTAACATGCTTCTCACAAACTTCATTCCTAATCCTGTTTCTCCTCGTGACAACTAACATGCTCCTCACAAACTTCATTCCTAATCCTGTTTCTCCTCATGACAGCTAACGTGCTCCTCACAAACTTCATTCCTAAACTTGTTTTTCCTCGTGACTAGCTAACATGCTCCTCACAAACTTCATTCCTAATCCTGTTTCTCCTCATGACAGCTAACATGCTCCTCACAAACTTCATTCCTAAACTTGTTTCTCCTCGTGACAGCTAACGTGTTCCTCACAAACTTCATTCCCATGGCCTCCACTTTCCTAATCTCTATTTTTAACCAAACAGTTGAATTAATGTGTCCCCATTAACAGGGGGTGGGTTTATTTCTTTGAAAGCTCTTATATATTTTAAAAACTCTCTTACAGCCCAGACCAGGGCTGAGGAAACTGTAGTCTTCTGAGGTGTTCGATGCGGCCTTTTAGCAGGTTTTGTCTCAGTTATGTCTCTTCATCGTTTATAGATCACACATTCTTTAACTCAAATTATATTCCTACATTATAATAAAATGAAGTGATTAATATAATGTTGATATATTTTTCTAATTGTGCATGTACAATATCTTCTTTTGACTTTAAAAATGGACCAACATCCACGGAGAACACACTCGAGAAAAACCTAAAATAACTGTTTCTGTCAACTATTTTATATAATATTTATGAATCAATAAATATGTTAGAATAAATGACTTTAAAGGTGTTGAAGTGTGTTGTAATAAATACTAAATGAGTTTGGCAAATATGCATGAAACCTGTGTTATAAATGTGTTTGTAAATTGGTAGTAATTGAATTGATTGGAAATTGAAAAGATCAATAAAAGTAAAAAAAAAGGTAGTGTTTACAGATTGACGATTCCATTGTTAAAATCCTGTTTTTCTTGTTTTGAGAAGCTGTGTGAGCAGATAAAAGCGGACTGGATAGAACGAGCTCAAGACAGGGATAGGGTGTAATGAGGTGGACTGGATAGAACTAGCTCAAGACAGGGATAGGGTGTAATGAGGTGGACTGGAT
>CABEEJ010005459.1:16356-49979 GCA_901482245.1 Timema douglasi | reverse complement strand
ATGTGGGGAATGCCAGGCCTCCACCGTGGTTCGGATTCCACGTTAAACTGTAGGTCCCCCATTTCATCTCACAATCACCCTACCATAACACATTAACGTAAGTGCGTATAACCCGAACGGGTAGTAAGACGCGGAGCTATTAATAATAAGTGACTTGGAAGTCATTCCGCTCCTGAGGAAGTACTGGAGACGATATCATGCAACAACTGAAAATCCTGACAACCAGGACCATGCACGTGCTCGGACGTCAACCTCCCACGCACTGACATCTGCAGCTGCTCGTGTGATAGTCAACCTCCCACGCTCTGACATCTGCAGCTGCTCGTGTGATAAATAAGAAGTTGATACGAAATATGAAAAGTACGCAGATAATGATGTGAAGTAATAGAAATCAAACTTTTTTTTTAATGGGAATTACATATTAATAAATTATATCAATATATAAAATTAAGTTTGTTGGGTTTTAAGCATATTAACTTTTCATGGTGCACTTAAGACCCGGAATAGCGAGAAATTTTTCAGGTTTGACCCTCGTTAGGGCTTTTATCGTTGATTCAACCTTAAAAATGAACAACCTATTTTTTTGTAGAAAATTTATTGCTAAACATATGTTGTACGAATATATTTTTTAATGGGTGCTTATTAAGGGAAAAAAGAAAAACAAAAAAGGTGCGTTTTTTAGGGGAAAATATTATAAAGCTACCAATTTTGACTTCCAGTTTGCCATATTCGTGATCTAAACACACAAAAAAAAAGGAATAAATGACACCCCACTCGTCTTTACCGTGGAAATGGTAGGGGTACATGAAAATAGGGGTCTAGCTGATAGACCAAATAGAGAAAAAGAATGTCGCAAATCCCTACTGAAGGTAAACATCTATTGTTACAGGTAAAGGTTTGTTAAAGGAAATAATAAATTCATCCAAAGTATTAACAGAAGTTCCTGGGTGTGATGGAATGTCCACCTCGTTGTCTAGCTCTTTTAGAGCTTCATTCTCAATGGAATCGTTTATTATTGAAAGGTCACTTGTACGTGCATTTTTTTTTGTTTTTTTGCGAAATTGCGTTATATGCGTTACATTACTCTCTGCACGTCTGCGGACATTTCTGTGAATAACTGGCACATTTTCTAGTGTTAGCCACTGAGATCAAAATAATAAGGGCACTTTTCCCTGACATGTCCCTGACTGACTGACGTGATTAACACTGCAGATATTTTGGATTTTAAAACTTGGTGGCAGGAACATTACAAGAAAATAACACTCTCTGTAGAATCACTCGGTAGTAATGTTCCAAAGGATAAAAAAGTATCAATTGGAATTTCACAGTACTCGATGCTTGTATTATATGCAAAATCTCCAGGAAATGTCTGTCCCTTGGATTTAATTGATAGGCTGCAACAATACACATTTAGGCTCCTTCACAAAACTGATGACAGCACTATCCGTAAAGTAAAGTTGTCAACATCTAAAGATTTTCAGGACAAAAATCCAATCAACAGGAAAAATATAGATGATTTTAGGAAAGTAGTGCAGTATGTAAATTCAGAGCATCTAGGGTTTTATGAAGAAATACTTGAATGGCCAGCAGTAAACCATGATGTTAATGACAATGATGCATAGTGGAATTTCAAAAGACTAAAGTATTCCTAACCTAAAGTGCAAAATTACTCTATATTTAAGTTTAAATGTGATTATTTAAGAAGAATCACAGTCTTATTCTGGATTACGGTGTTTATTGTTGCCTAATATTAACAAATTTGTTAATAAACGCTTTTTTTATTTATATTGATCAACTTATTGTAAATATTTACATTGCGCTGTTTTAAAAATTAGTTAACAAGAAACACTTAAGATCTATCAAGAATGTCCTATTTATTGAAAGGACACATGTCCTATGTATTTTTTTTATATAAAACTGGTTTTACATTTTGACTTTATTCTAATGTATAAACATGTATTTTCAAGTGCTTTTGATTGGCGAATTTTGGTTTGGATGTTACCTTAGTCAGGAATTAGTTACTTAGTTTTTTGTCTCTCCTGTAAAATTTAACTTTATGGACATGTAACCTTTCTCCAATAAACGAATTGACTGAATTATAACTCTTTTCCAGTAGCTAAATAGATCCTGTTACTCCTACATCACACCTGTTTAGTAATGGGAGGCTATAAGCATCTAGACGCGTGTCTGCCATTGCCAATAATTTATCTTCCAACTAATTAAACATATGTTGTATATTTCATCATTGAAGGTGGCTGTAATGCCTGAAAGTTGTTCTTTGTGAATGATGTCTTCAGATAGTTCATCTCTATGATCAAGCCACAACTGCAGTGGGTCTGACACTTCACAAAAGACCTACATGACAGCAAACAATCACCTTAACCTCTGTGGATAATCACTGACAGCAGCTTCGGACAGAGTTTGTTGCTAGTGTAGGTCATGTTCCAGAAGATGATGAGCTTTGCAAGCTGATCGGTAATCAGGGTGTACATGACCATTGACTGTTCTGAGTGATTCGAAGGAAGTGGGACCTTTCACGTTGTGGAATAGCATGTGAAAAAAGTAACACTCGGCATTGCTCGGATGAACTGTGTAGACTCTTCCAATAGAATTTCTCTTTCTGATCCCTGGAAAACATCAACGAAAGCTCCTTGTTTACACCGTGAGAACGTTTTGCTATGCCATGTGTGGTAATGTGGAACTTCATTGTAAAAGAGTATTAGCAAAGTCATCCTCATGACATAGCTCGTAGAAAGCTGTTAGTGTGGTAGGGGGAGGTCCTTCAAGGTGAACATCATTGGGGTTGAAATAAACCTTTTGACCATTTTCCAAATGAACTGCCAAATTCATAACAGTAGGGTTCCTGCCATGTATTGGGAATGATAGTATCCTCCAGACTGCCTTAGATGTGCTGAATTATCCGCCAGTCTGGTACTTCAAAATCTCGTCTTTCTCATTTTAAATTGTGAATGTGGCTTGATCACTATCCTTGTTTACATACTTGCATACATATTTGATGGATTTGACTGAATTGCAAAACTCAACATTAATATTGTAAACCTCTTGTAAAAATAATTAAATTTTTTAGGAAGAGTGATTGGAACATCAGCCAAGAAGTTTAACAGTCAATAACAAAGTTTGTTTGTTTTATTTAGGACAAAATAGAAGGTAAATACATAATTAGAACAAAATATAACAATATTGCGTGAAGAGCTTATCCTCTCAGATTTAAATAACTATTTCGAGATAAAGGAATTATTTGACATTACAATATCTGAAAATAGGAAAGAAACATATAGTTATAAACAGGTTGTCAGTACAACAGTAATATTAATCGTCATCATGGGAGTCTATTGTTCCTTCGGTTTGAGCATTAAGTGCAAACAACTATACTACATCGCAACCCCTAACATACATCTAAATTTAGGCAATAATAAGAAAACCAAATACGCGCCTTTAGATCTAAAAAAATCAACATAACGTTGAACCAAAATAATAGAAAGAATAAGATGTCAGGCCAAGCCTCAAACCTAACACCTAAGTGCCCTGTGCTCTCAGTAAAATAGATAATTAGATAACCTCATATACACTAAATATGCAAACGATAACAAGAAAGTACGGGTGGTAAGCCCGAGACGCAGAGTTTGCCAAAGCGTTGCCGAAAATATATATACATAAAAATAAATATACATTATGTATATATAACAAAATGAAATTGTACAATTAGAATGAATTAAACCTCGTATGAGGAGAGAGAAAGCAAGCGCATTCGCAATGACCTGCGCGAAACGTTTCATAGTTCTAAGTTTAAATATTCATATGTCCCAAACAATAATTTAGACAAGATATCCCCCCTTACGTCGAAAATGGAATTTTGAACAATAAATAAATCACGGCCCCTAATCGCCGTCCTCACCTAAGTCAGTTGGTGGTATAATAAGTGGCCATCGAAAACCCGCGTCCCAATATATACTCATTATTGTACCCCCAGAGAGAAGGGACAAGGGAAGGAGGGGGTAAGTCGATAGAACAAACATGACATCAGAGGATGGATCTGGCAACAGGTAGATTATTCCAGATGGTCATAGCGGTGGAAGTGATAACTTAGTCTGGCCGCGTGGAACCTCAGTCGTTTCCGACCGGCCGCGGATCGAGACCCGAGCAGTCAATCGGTCGAAAGCTCCGCTCAGTCAGTTGTGCCAATTGGAGAGTGGAGGTTAGAGCTCGTGCTCTTGTGTTGGAGTTCATCAGTGGTGGCGGGTGAGTGTCAGCCCATTTGATATAACATTAACTTGTAACTCGTTACAATATGGGCCTTGAATCTCCTGCAAAGCACTTGGGAATAAGGGACCACCCACTGGTTGTCACTTGTTAGGGGACCTTGTTTTGTTGACATTTGAAAAGAAACTCCACCTAGCTCAGGGCTCCTTCTTCTATATGTAGGGTATCCATCACTTCCTGACGGAGTATCTTTGACAAAGGGTTTGGGTTATCTCTTAGAGCACTTGCCATTTTTCATGCAAGGAGATTTTAGATTTCCACAGGGTCCATGAATCATGTTTGAAGATATACTGTCAAAGATGACAGGGTCTATCTGGGAGTCTCTCAGTTCGGCTGAGATGATTGAGTCGGTGAGTTTTGGTTCAATATTATTTTCTAACCAAATGAGCAAATGGACATGAGGAGTGCCTTCTTTCTTCCATTCGATAGAGTACATGTGACATTTTATGAGACTGAAAATCTCACCTTTAGTCAGCAGCTTCATTATTGCCTTAACTTTCAAATTGAAAACTCATTAAACATTATCGTGTCTGTCGTGGGGTTTCTGTTCAACAAAGGATATTTGGCTATATCTTCCCATTTGGGGTTGCAGGTAAAGATTATGAACAAATGAGGCTTTCCATATTTTTGGACATACATTAAGGTATCTTGGATTTTCTCATGCATATATTGGGGTCCTAATGTGAAAAAAGAAGGAAGAATGAATGTTTGTGCTACATCATGAGTGCTGCCATCGCTGCTGATCTATCTCTAAGATGAATGTAGTCCTCTACTCTGAGCTTTGATTGATTGTGTCGTATGAAGGTAAGTCATTCAGTCTCGATCTTGGCATACATATCCACCAAGACCTGATTGAAAAGTTGTCGGAAGTTATGTGAATGGTTGAATTCATTTTTTCTCATCAAAACTCTGTATGCATAAAAATTCATGGCAGATAATTTTTTCTTGACGTCGCTCTGCTTTAAAAAGAAGTTGTAACCAGCTTCGCCTCGTGGGAAAAGCATCGGGTATTGGAGCGAGTTGTAAGATCTATTAGTACATTTTCCCCCACTTCCTCCATTGACTTAATATTAGGACGTCTTCCTCGTTTAACCTTTATTGTTCTTCCTGTTTTTGAGACACGGAGTTGAACCACTGGAATAACAGAAAGGGATTTAGAGATTAGTAAAGTATCGACTTCATTTACATCAAAGTGAACATTGTTCAGATTACCGGTGAAACATTTTTTTTTATCGGCATTCCTTTCTTCTCAAAGGATTGAAGCAGTTCCCCCCGCAATTAAACCTGAAACTGGAAGGGGTAGAGTTCCCCTCCTGCAACCATCTCACAGATGGAGCCATACGTTTCTGGGCTCAACATGACATCGTGGTACCTCTCTTACGATCGGAAATTGCTCCCGTTATCTGAGTAAGTGAGGGGCTTGAAGCGCTCCTGATATCCCCAGATATTAGAATGTTACCATGGATCAAGTAGGAAAGGGAGTTAAACAGACATGAGCCATTCCCCAGCATAGTAACGATATGATGGAGTGTCGAAATACCACTACACCTCAGAAACCTCAGATCTGTTAGTATCTATTCCATTCAAATAAATATAAATGAAATAGGTCATAATGACCCGCAATAACCAATATTAAAGAACAATACCCAATCCAATGTATCCAAAATCCAAACAATAGTAATTAAATAGGTCGCAATGAACCACAATAAACAATTTAAATCAGTATGATCTATTCAAGAACATTAACAAGTCCAATGTCGTATCCAAAATAAACCCCGATATCGTATCCAAATCAAGTCCAATGTCCTATCCAAAATCAACTCCAATTTTGTATTCGAAATCAAGTCCAATGTCTTATCCAAAATCCAATAATTATAATAAAAAAATATTTCAATAAAAAACCACAACAATCGATTGTAGCACACGCACAGATAATAGATATAAGTTTTGTTTTTAAAACATAAGCTTATAATTAAAAGTTAACATAGGAAATTATATCAAAACTTTTATATTCAGATCGCTTTGGAAATTTTTATTGTACAAACGATGTCATGTCAAGGTGCTAGAAAAAACTGGAAAACGTGGCAAAAAAATTATTTTTTAAGAATTCAAACAAATTAAAGTGGTTTTTTTTTCGTGTCTTACTACCCGTTCAGGTTGTACGCTAAATTAACACAGCAACAGCTTACATTCTTTGAGAAAAAGGAATGTTAATTTTTGACGTTTCTGCCCTAAGACGATCCGCTATTGGAATGCTTAGGGGTGTTCAAAAAACTCATGCGAACAGATAGACATCAAAATTATATAAAATTAGGGCATTCATAAACGGCTTCAAAACTTCTTTTTAATAAATCTTCGTTGTACATTTCACATTTCTACTGTGTGGGAAGTGTTCTAACCTATTAGTTTTCTAAATTTTGGAGGAACCCCCCCTTTCCCCACCTTCCACTCCTTTGCTTTGAAATTAAAATAAAATATTTACTGTCAGCTTTTATACCTGCTTAATAAATTTTAAAAAAATTACAAAAATTAGAAGTAGTTTACTTTTTAAGTTCTGAATATTTTTAAATCCTCCTCCCCTCCTCCCCTTCTCCCAATTACCCACCCCCTCCCTTAGTGATTTAAAATAATGTATTCAAGAATTATTTTCGTATTTGGAGTTATTCAACTGCAGTCTTAACAAATGCCAATGTTCTACCTCACCTAGAGTGATTTGTATGGTTATAGACCCACCCTTCAATTTCCCTCTTTTGAAATTTCCCACATTTATACTTTTCTGACTTCTGGTTTGATCCCTCTATCTGGTTTCCTCTCTACATGTATGTGAATATTTCAATTTTCTACTCTACAGGAAGAGTTTGGTTCTATTTGTTTTGAAATTGTTTTGGGGGGCTCTTACGCTCCCAATTTTTAAATACTTATCCATGATCTTTTTTTTTTTTTAGGATATTGGGAGTGGTTCTTAAACCTTCTTGACAAATATAGCCTATATCTTCTACGACACTAAGAAGAAGTTTTTATATAAGTTTAGGAAATTTTAACCCCCTCTCCCATATTTCACCAACTCTCACAAAAAATATCAAATATTTAAGAATTATTTAGTAATTTGGAGGAATATCACTACATTCCAGGAAAATTTTATTTTTATGATTCACCTAAAATTGTGTTTTTTTTGTTATGCTTCCCTCCCATTTACCCAGATTCTCATTTAAAATAGTTAGATTATTAAAGTCTTTAGTTATTTGGAGTGGTCCCCTTAACCTTCCAGCCGAGTTTAATTCTTATACCAACTTTTAAGTAGTTGTTATAATTAGTTTTGAAAGTCCCGCATTTCATCAACATCAACTTTAAAATTTCCAATTTTAAGAATGGTTTGATTATTTGGAGTAGTACCTTCATACCAAATTTCAACTATCTACCTCCCCCAATAGAATTTTTATATTTTATACCCCCCAAAACACCCCCATTCCCTGTACCCTATGATGAAATTTCCCTTTTGTGAAGTTTTTGGTTAAACAGAAGAGCCCCTCTATCTGCCTTCTAAATTGAAGATTTCTAGGACGTTTAGAAGTGTTAGATCAATTCATGTGGAAAGAATTCGGAAGGAAGGACACGATCTTTCCTTTATATATTAGATATATAAATATCATATATATATATACATATATCAGGAGAGGTTTAAAACAAAAAGTGAATTTACTCATAATTAAAAAAATATACAAACTATATCTGATGCAGATAGCGCTGCTTACCTACGTTGAAGTCGGTGGTATAATGAGTTCAGACGTACATCAAACATGGCATTATATAGTCCAAGAACATGATCACGTGTACTCAAAGACGGAGCCAAAGCATGGCAAAGGTAAGGTAGGGAGGGGAAGTGAAAGGGAATTCATGACGTAATACCTTGTCAGACTCGATGTATATACAATGACCCAGAATGCCCTAGAACGTAGTAGACTGGTTTCCATCCTTTTGCATTAGTCTCTTGGGCGTGACGTCACAGCCGCGAAGTGAAACATTATCATCCATAGCTCTTGTCAGTCTGATGGAGAGGCGTGAGCGGGCAACATGTGGGTGTGGTAGGTATATATGTGTCTCTTCATGGGAAAAGAGGTGTGTTTTATAATAAACATTCTATTATTCTATTGTAATATGCTATGCAAGTTACAATTATAACGTATTTATATGGTCTTACTTGATTTATTTTGCATTCAGGTTTCATCTTTGGGTTGACCCATCAGGGAATAGGTCATATTCCATATCCATGCATAAACTATAACCTGTTTCATTTTGTTTTAATAGTTCATATAGGTCTTCTTGTGTACCTCTTGATGTATTATCCTTAATATAAATCTTAAATCAGAACTTTTCTCCAGCCTATCTATTTAAGATTATGGTTTTTGGGCACTTAATCCCTCAATGGTATCTGAAGTGTTGGTAGTTCTTTAAAAGGACCATTATACAGTGAGATCATCTTGTTAAGGACTTAATTTAAGTCCAATGATTTTTGTGGGCACAGTTGTTGCTGGCTTAAGTCACTGGCAAGCCGGGCTGATTGGTTGGCAGTGTTAGGCTTCAGCACATCCAGGTCCACAAATGAAAAACAAGGCTGTAGTCATTAACAATAGTGAGTCACTCACTTTGTAGAGTTGATATCTTGTTTAAGTCAGGATCTGAAGTTCAGCTCTTCTATCTTTTTACTAGTAGTTCCAACTATGGTCCACTGATTTATTCAGCTTTCCCATTGCTTATCTGCTCCTTCTTGGTTCGTTGTTCAATAAGAGCAATAATTAAAGTTTGAGTGAGCTATCGTATAAGGTTAAGTATATTCGTACCTACTAAATATCCTATCAAAATTGAGGGAAATAGCTTGGTGTGACTAATTTGTTAATTTGGCATTCAATTTATCTTATGCAAAGACTAGCGTTGTAGGTATACGATTATCTAAAGTTGTTACGTCATTAAAAAACTCTTTAATTTAGGACACAAAGTTTTTACTTGAATCTGTGACTTAAAGAATTCGGAGTATGGCAGGCAAGCAATGGGATTGTACAATATTGTAACTTTCCCACTAGGCTGTTAAGTTTAGATTACACTGATTCGGAATGTAGGAAACATAGATTCAAAAGGTTGTTTGCTAACTAATCAGGAAAAAAGTAATAGTTTTAATGTTTATAGTCTTTATGTACTGGAAGATACAAAGCCGCCAGGCACATTTTCATGTATGCATACTATTGGAAAATGTTAAAGAATTATGCAAGTACGTAGACTCCCGACTATCCAGCCTAATGTTGTGGAAGGGCAGGCCAGATAGGCCGTTCTATAAAAACTAATTTCCTGCCTCCCATACCATTAAAAACACATGTCAATGCTTTTTCCTGCAATATCGGGCCAGTAACAGGCAAGTCTTTTCCTCTTAACTGTTCATGCCACAAAAATAAAGCTTCCTCAACTTATTTATGCCTACCTTTCAGCATGGTTTTTCTTACTTTCATTCCCCTTCCCTTCCTGGGCAGCACACCACTTTTCAATTTCTGATCAATTTTTCTTCCAGTAACCAGCTCCAAATTCCGAAGCAATAGTTTTTGCCGTTACCCCAGATTCCAGTCGCTGTATATAGCATAGTTTCTCCTCCACAGTCACTATAACCTTTTTTTGTTTATCAAACATTTCTTAATGTTCAATAAAAAAAAGAAGCATCCTAAAAAACAATTTTCGAACATAGCCAGGAGCAGCGGCAAACGTATTCCACACTTGTTGACATCCGATACACAACTGACGAAAAAAAGAGTAGGTAGCAGGACGGGGGGAAACCGGCACGTAGGAGGATCGTGGATCGTAGCAGATGCCTGGTTCCAACGCCTTGGCAAAGTAATATGTATCGCATTTTATTACGGATAATGTTTTTTAACTATGCTGAATAGTGCGCAGGGACGGATAGTCACGAGCTGGATAGTCGGGAGCCTACTGTAGTAGTATTATTGCTGTAGAGTAGGATATATTCGATAAAATTATTATATATAGCATATATGTTTTAATAAAGTTTTACTTACTCCATAATATGCCACTATACATCATTATTATATTTTATTGAACCTTACTTTTAATTGATCCAACATTTACATTTTGTAGTTATAGATTAAAAGTACTAAGTAATCCAAGTGGTGGAAAGTATTGAAAAGTAGTGATGGCATTTTCCCCCATTTCCACCCAAGTCAAAAAAATGTATTTTTGCATGGTTTAGCTCTCTCACAGGGTGACATCACATCCTGAACAATGAGAATCCCTCCCAAATGTGCCAATTGTAAAGATCCAGCAGAGTAAGATGAAATGCCAGCAGATACCCTGACTGCAAAAGGATGTGCCTCCATCAATTGAGCAAGCAAATCCCAAAAGGACAACATTCATACATCACCTGTAGAAATGGTTCATCAAGTCTACCGCAAGAAATAAACCAGCCAAAAACAAATAGGGAAATATTTTAGGGAGAAACGTGAGAAGCAAGTGGACAGATTATTTATACGCTCAGTTCGTATATGCAGCCAAGGCTGTGGTGCATGTGATGACAGGAAATCAGTTGAACGGCCTCTGCATGCACACCTCTTTGTTTATGGCATCCTCAATGCCCTTATTCTATCTAATGCACTTGATGTAGCACTCCCTGCCAAACCCAAAGATGTAGAGTCCTTGACGATCAGTGATGTGCATATGTTATCTGAGTAAGATATTCTAGAAAGTAATGGTACGGGAAACCGTGATCTCGATGAAATAGCTAGATGTCTTCTATGCATATATTATGACTGGGTCGGTTTCTGCTTAGAAAGCTTGTCATACTGATGTGGTGCTCAGAATAAAGGAACTCCTGAGAAGAATAAAAGAATCCCTGAGTTCCTCTAGTAAGACTGCTTCCCTGTGGATACAGTACATGTATATGATGGGCATACTTCGCGAGTTTCTGAGAGCCGAACGTATGGGAAACTGTAAACTTCAACGTGAATCAATATTAGAAATGTTTCCTTTCAAGGCACCATCTGAACATAATCTCTCACAAAAACTGTTCGGGTGTATCTGTAGTGAATACTAAAGCTCCAGGTGAAACATCCACATGTCTACCAGAGATATGAAGAGGGATTCCATGTGTTCAGAAGAAATGAACGTTTATGGGCTGGCCTGACCATAGATCTAATCATCGAGCAGGTACTGATGAGAAGCATGAAGAGCACTGATGGTCTCACAAGAGGGCGTAGGATGATAGAGCAACAACATCTAACATGGCTCCGTGCTATGTCAGCTTGCGCTGAAGTCAACGATGCCATGCAAGAATGAACTGGAGTCAACTACAACACTGGTGATCAGAACAAGGACCTGACCGAGTCAAGACACACACGTGACTTGAAGGACACACGCATAGTTCTGTACTATCTCAAAGTAAGTAATCCATTTTTGCCTAATCCAAGCTTGCGTGAAGTCTTGATTGGGATCCATTCACACATTACTGTAAATGTTGACAAAGAAAAGATCATTGGCCATGACATCTTGGCTAGCATGGATGGACAAATCACTGTGAGTAAGTGTTCAAGAAATAGAATAAGATAATCATCATGATTATGCAATCATTATTACAGATTGGTGGCGAAGCCGTGCATGTTGATCCTCTACTACTTTTACAGATATTCACAGATGCTGCCAAAGCCTCAAAAGATCTACCACTAGTATTCAAGTATGATCTGTGCGGTCATCCAGCAGTATTGTTCGACAACAACAGAAGCCAGTACTAGCAGATGCCATCCCTACTAACACCTGACCTCTCAGAGATCACAGGCCAGGTTCAGTATGTACTGGATGGTGGAGCACTTGTTCAACGTATCCCATGAACACGTGGAACCACATACAAAGACATCTGCAGCATGAACACCGAGTACGTCCCACTGAAGTATGGGGAGTCAATTGTCGTGTTCGGTGCTTATAGAGGCACATCCACCAAGAACATGACACACAAGAGACGAACAGTGGAAGGACTGGACGTACAGTGACCTCTGATGAGCAAATGCTTCTTACAATGAAAAAGAAGAGTTTCTCGCAAACAATAAAAACAAGCAATCGTTCATCAATATCTTCAGTGATCACTTGTAGAAGTAAAACAGTCAAACGTATCATTCACAAGGTGATGCTGATCTTCCCATAGTGCAGAAAGCAATGGAGTTTTCCAAAACAAGCGACACTGTGCTAATTGGTGATGGTATAGATATCCTCATCCTTCTCATCTACCATGCCAACATCGAGTCAAACGACCTTTTCTTCAAACCTGAGCCAAAGAAGAGCACAAAGAACCCATGTATACGACACAACAAGGCTGGCAAGCATCATTTAGTCCCAGTGTGTGCTCACACATCCTCTTCATGCATGCAATACCACCAATCCCACCTGTATGGCATTGGTAAAGGAGCCAACCTTAAGAAATTCGCAACCAGTGATGACTTCCGTCAGCAAGCTATAGTGTTTGAAACACCATCAGCTTCCACCGCAGATGTTGCGACAGCAGCAGAAAATGCTTTGGTATGCTGCCTGTACAATGGGAAGCTCGAGGAGGGACTCAATTCAGTACGTTGTGGGCGCTTTTGTGAGACGGTGGCGACTGGTACTTCTCATGTAGTGCCAATGAGTCTACCACCTACCTCTGTATCAGCAAAATACCACAGTCTCCGCGTGTACTACCAGATGCAGCAGTGGAAGGGAACCTCAGATGAACTCCTACCATCGGATTGGGGATGAAGAGAGAGTGATGGGGCCTTATCCCAACCCAACCTGACTTAGCACCGGCTCCACAGGAACTCTACAGATCATCAGATACATCTGTAAATCAGATCGCAGCAGACTTTGGTGAACATGTAAAAAGCATGACATTGAATGCTCTGTTGCATGTAGTAACCGCATGGGATCAGCGTGTACAAATTCATGTCAAGTAAAATGGGATGACAATGATGATAATGAATTAGTGACTGAGCATTCAGAAAACTAAACAATTTATATTGCCTAATTTAGTATATTAATGTTGTGGTCCTTTAAAATACAGAATCAGATGAGTTATTATTAAGCATTTTATTAGTGTGAAGCAATTGATTACAATACTATTAAAGGTCATTAGAAAATATCCATTTATTTATCAAAGCTCTTTTTAAATGATTTAAATCTTCAATAGGTCTTCATTATTTTACCGGTCATTTAATTATCTTCCTATGAAAATATGTGTCTAGTTACAGTGTCGCTATATATTGGGTTAAATGATTTTGATAATATTTTCACCGCCAGTATTTCTTAGGACATTTTATATGTTATAGAGGACACATTTATGTGTAATAAACAGTTGTTAGACTTTCTGTTGCAATTTGTGTGAGGTTTACCCATAATATTTCACAAAATGCCTATACTATAGGCCACTACACAACATACAATGTATAATTTTAGAATGGCCTACCTGAGTGGATTGAGGACAGCTCGATGGCGGTCAATGGCTATAGCAGTTAAAGTGAATATGGACACATTTATTGTGAGGATCTGTACAAAAGGACAGAAGGCACACATGAAGAATGGTAGATTCCAACGCTGCAGTAACGCAGCCTGAAACTGTTGCCAACAATAAAATATATTGTTGTTTCTCCTAACGTGAATTATGTATTTAAAACAAGTATTGATTGAATACAGTTTCAAAGAAAAAATATAAAACGAATATAAGCATATTATATTATAGGACTATTAAAAAATTATCATCTACGATTTTTATCAAATTATTATAGGAATTTTATTTTTGTTAAAAATTATTATATTGCACTTTTAAAGGAATGTGTTTATTTTTTAAGAACTTTGGCTTGATTACATTTTGTTTTTGTTTATATTACGATAGCTATACTAGAATATGGTTATCAAATTATATTTAAGTCTATTAATATCACAGAAATGAAATGACGCTCAAGATAAAGTAGTATTTTCTAACAAATTAAACGTATATAGAGTCCTAACTAGGACTATAGAATGATATTTAAATTTGAGCTAATTTATTATTGGGTTTATATCATGTAGTTCCTAAACAAAAAGTTGTAGTAGCCCATAAATTAAAATCTTAGTTAACTCACTACATAATACTGATCGCAATTTCCACTAAGTAAGATCCTAGAGTTATATATGGTAAGGTGTTTTCCCGGCTGAGCCTATACACAAATATTAAATTATTTTAAGTACCATCTGGGACACAACCAGAGTCCTTTAAATGTATAGATGACCTGACAAATATCTTGGTACAGAGGAATTGCCACTTATACTGAAGTTGGAGCAACAAATTTAGTCTAAAATAATATATTTACCTAGTCTATAAACTTTAGGCAGTTAAAATTAATTAAGTGAAAATGTGTTTGTCTTCTTACCTGGAATGGAATAGCGAAGAGGCCTATTACGACGTCAGCAAGAGCGAGGTTAGCAATGAAATAGTTGATTACACTTCGCATTTGATGACTACCCATTACGATCCAAATCACGAGGCTATTACCCAATACTGCCACTACCGAGATAGTGCCATACAAACATGACAAAATCACGATGATACTGGTTGATACAGCGTAGAGATCTAATCAAACAAAATAAGAGATTCGTTGATTAATGAAATGAGGCTTCATTCATAAAATAATATTACATTTTCGCATGGGCATTATAGTATTAATTATTTATAAAATCCTCCAATTTTATATCAGAACTATTTGATTTTTAATTTAATTTTTGGAAGATTTCTTTTAAATAAATTTATCTTTAAAGGTCAGGTCAAATTATTTAAGTTCTTAAATCAAAGCCAGTGATTAAGGTATGGAGTTAAGAACTTTCTCAAATAGTAGACAGGAAAATTATCATAGCTTTTGTTAAATTGTGTAAATTTGTCGAAGGGAATTTAGATAACTATATATAAACTTTTAAAAATACAAATTTAAATACCAGTCGAATTTGTAGTAACCATTGGTTGTTATAACTCTGAAGAATGCCAAATATAATAGGGTAAGCAAATTGACTTCCAGTGCCAATGTCTTCTTCTGAAATTAAAAAGCTCTATATTACATCCATGGCAGGAGAGATGGTATCTGGCAGGTAGCAGAAGATTGTTTATTGCAAACATTGTCTGAAAGTGACTTATGTCGACCTATTAGGAAATATTTATTATTTGCTTACTAATACTATATTATTAAAAAAAGTTTAATCAAATGAGACTAATAATACTTCTCTAAGGATTACTGTATATTTGGCGTTTTCGTATTGAAAGAACGATATATATTAAGAAAACTAATCTGTTTTTTTTGTTTTGCCGTTGTGGCAACAAGAGATAGTATATTAAGTTATATGAAATTTTATATTAAAAAGTATTATATTCACGCTTGTGCCTTGTTACAACTGGCCACCGAAATAAATTAATCTATTTTCATAACTTAGAAAGAGTTATATTAAATATTAGTTTCAAAATAAAACGTTTTTATTTTGTAAATAGCGCATGAACATAACTGATGAGACGGTTTATATGACGTCATCAACCGTTCTTGTTCCGGCTGGTTCGCCATATTTATTTCAGAAGAGCACACCGCATTTTAGTAGCTCTCGTTTGAAAAGCATTTTAAAGTGACCCACAGAAGCCACTTTCACAAAAAAGAAAAATCCAAACGTTTATTTTCATAAGTTCGTGTTTCAATAATGTAAACATAGTACCTAATTAATTAAAATCAAATTGTTTGTTTGTATGGATTTTATTTCGTTGTAACATGAAAGAGATTTTACATGTAAAACATTTAACACAGTGGATACAAATAACGAGCACCAGCCCCCGAGGGGCTCTCGATTTTTGATTGACACTGGACTTATAATAACAATAAACAAGAAAACATGTATTGCCCTGACAGGCTGATAATAAGTTTGCAAGAGATTCATGGGCGGTAAAATAATTAAAAACCCGTCCTGCCACCTGTATGGGGTAGACAAGGACCTTAAAAACATACAGCTGTACAAATGAATCGAAGGGAAAAGAAAACATAGATGAATAAGGAAACAGATGTAGACAAAAACAAAAAGAAAAAAGAAGATAAGAAGACCCCGGTCGAGCTGGTCACCGGGGTCATCCGGAGAAAATAATAGCATACGACCAGGGCTATGATGACAATTCCATATGTAACCCTGGCGTGAAAATAAAATAAACTTCCGCAGTGGGCAGTATCTGCCCATCTGGCGTTAAAAAAACTAAAGGATAGTGTAAATAAAAATTAATGGGGGGGGGGGTCCGAAATACTAGTATTGCCCACTACTTGTGGACAAACTGAAAAACAAGGTCAGTACAGAAATGCAGCAAGGACAGGGATGAGTACATTAAAGGAGCAACACAGGATAGGGGAAACATCGGGAGGACACACAAACGTGATAAAAGGGGACCGGACACCGAACCGCCCTACCCCGGTTCGAGGACCAGCTGGGGCAATAGTAAGGGGTATTCTAGGCGAGTGAGACACTGGGGTCGGTCTGGGAGACGATTGGTACTCCATCAGGGCTACGTAGAGATGTCCGTACGTAGTTCTGGTGGGAAATGAAAATAAACTTTTACCAGTGGCCATTTTCTGGCCATCAGGTGCAGACACATTGATGGAGGGGATAAATAAATATTTTTGTTTGTTGTTTGATAGGTTTTATTATTTTTCTTTTAAACATACATATAAAACATGAATAAAAACATGGGGAAACATGTAGAGACAAACATTAACACCAGCCCCGAAGGGCTCTCGAAAACGAACACGACATAGCCAAATTAACAATCACAACATGAAAGGTATTGGCGCCCTTGCGGGCTGATAATTGCGTTCAATGGGTTTGGGGTGGGAAAATTTTTCAAAAAAAACCACCCCATCGTACATAGCGGGTCGCCAGGACCGTGGGGATACACAAAACGTACAGAGGAAAGGGAAAAGACAGAAAACAGTGAGAGGTGTACAAGAANACGTACAGAGGAAAGGGAAAAGACTGAAAACAGTGAGAGGTGGACAAGAAACGGGAGAAAAAACAAAGATGTTGGTGAAGATAAATAATAATAATAATAGTGTTTCTGCTGTTTGATAACATAAAGATGTCTTTTGCTGAAACTGGCCAACCCCCAATGACAATAGGTGGGGTTGGCGACGGACACATAACATGTATAATGGTGAATCACGCGCACTGACACACACGCACTCACGCCGGGCTGAGCGCCAGCCGGGGGGTCTCTCGGAGCACCGGAGCCGCGTCCTGGTGAAGCCGGCCTCAGGCCGTGGCCAGGAGCGCTCGCTCCTCAACGCCACAGACTACCTCCCGGGTCATCCGTATCCGGTCAGGTTTGGATCCAGGATTGCTGCCCATTCCTCGTGGGCAGTCAATTGATAGTTGAGATGTGCTAGAGTGCATTTGGTGCTATTAAGGGGACATATAATTAGCACGGGTTATAGAGGAAGACGGGAAACTTGAGGAAGACATAGTTTACAAAAACGAGGGACTAGACAGGGAGACAATAGCCCCCAATTCGAGGACCGTCTAGGACAAAATTATTATCTTTATTGAGGGGACGGTCACTCACAAGCACAACAATGAATATACATGTAACACAGACAAGTAAGCTGAATAAAGTATACCTCGCCTCGTCTCTACTTCAGAGCGAGGCGGGTGCTGAAACTGACCATGCCACTTGGTGGCGAGGGGTAAATGGACTAATTACTGACCCCAGCCCGTGTCTACACATCTTTTGTAGGATTTGTTGCAATAGGAGCTTGAAAAACTGCGCGAACTTGTGGCAACGATCCCGGCGACAACATCATCAGTTGAGAGATCGTTTTCAGTATTTAAAAGAGTAAAAACATATTCCAGAAATACTATGGGACAAAATAGACTTTCTGGAAGAAAGCAGAGTTCGTGAAAGAGGAGAGGAGGATGGACTTGATTTACAAACACTAGAAAAATATACGGCGAGTAAAAGATCATTGGTAGGCCTACGTATATAAAAATCATTTACTATCTAAATATAATCAAATACACCAAACATTATGCAGGTTGCAATATTAGTGAAAATTTTAAAAATATATAATTTGTTATTACTTATGTATATTTAACGTAGTTACTACACACAATATAAATGTTTTATATTTAAATATAAACATAGAATATTTTTATGTAGGCTATACTTAATTTTAAAGTTGTCAGCTTTACGGGAGGCGGAACCGTGGTGGAAGACACAGAGGGAATTTCTCGTCACTTGTTAAAATAAAGGGGGGAAATATATGTTCTACCCCATACCCCCGTAACCTCTTGGAGTTATATAGATAATATTGTGCCTTACGCAAATCACTGGACAGAAGGACGCCCAAACCCAAAATTATCATAAAAAAAAACACCGCCAAATAGCTTCTTGAAGCATAAAATATTTTTTTAAATGTCTGGAGGGGGACCCCTTGGATACAAATTGAACATTTAATTAAGGTACAGCTTACTGGGCAAATAAGAACTTAATTTTTTTCAATCGCTTTGTGACCAATTTCAAAAGTTGCCAACACTGTTAAGCAAGTTTCTCAATGCTTCATACTAAAACACTGATGGTTTTCATGCATCATAAAACATTTAATTATGATTGCTAAGTCAGGAAAACCATATATAATTGGTGAAGGACTCATCCTAACTGTAGTTAGGGAGGCTCTAAATAGTGTTTTGCAACATTCAGCACACGATATAACTAAGACGACTCTCCTTAGCAACAATTCAGTGCAAATACGCATAGATAAAATGCCCGGGAATGTGGAAGATACACTGCAGCACAGTAAGGACAACAGAATTTGCAGTACGGCTGGACGAGTCAAAATTTTCAGGTAATGGATATTTTCATCTTGCCTGTGTGTGTTTTAGAAAAGAAGAAATTTCGGCTCAAGAGTTTATATTTGCAAGTCAACAAACACCCGATACAGCAGTATACAAGAAGAGCCAATATTTCGATTTGTTGAGGAGTTTTTCAAATAAAAGAAAATGCTGCGTTTAAAAATACTTGTTTGTGCAAATGAGTGTTCACCATCAGTGACTGGTTGATGCCGTGGGTGTGTTGCTTGCTTACATAAAAAAAGTTGTTCCAAAAATCATTACCATTACTGTCATTCATCACCATCCACTATTCTGGAAGCTCTGTGATGAGAAGGATGAAGACTTTAAACATTTGATGCTTCAAATTGAAGTTCGTTGGCTATCAAAAGGCAACTGTGTGAGATACTCTTACAACCTGCAATACTGTGGAGTTTTATTTTGAAGGCACGTGACGAACTCAAAGAAATCAGAAATGGCGTTTCTTATTTGTCACAACTATTTTCAAAGTTAGATTAAATTAAATGCAGTTTCAAGGAAATGAGGTCAATCTTATAAGGCCAAATCGGTCGTGCCTGCGTTTATTTAAAAATTAACTCTATTCAATCGTAATATAGGTCATCGCGAGCTATATCAATTTCCAAGCTTTCTGAGCTATAAGAAAAAGGTGGGATACAAGATGATCATCAGCAAGTATTTTGTGACGCTTTGAATATACCGCATGGATATATTATGAATGAATGTTTTTAGGATCTTCTTTTGATGGAAATTCCTTACCGTATAGCAAAGCAAATACATTTTCAGATATTGAAGAAGTTGGGATAGTGGAATAAGATCTAGTAGAGCTACCAAATATGATTGAGCTGAAGCCAAAGTTTGATAAATCGTATCAAGTTTTATTGTTATAAAAATAAATATATTATTGCCATCCCGCACTATGGAAAGTGGTTAAGAAGCTCCTGGTTGTATTTCCAACATCATATTTGGTAGAACATGGTTGTCCATTTACTCTCCAAACAAAGAAATTGACTTCAAACAACTAAACCTAGTGATTTAAGACTTATGCTAAGCGACTTTAATCCAAACATTGGAAACTGGCATATCTTCATCAGGCCCATCCATCGCATTAAGTATTTACTGGAAAAATAAAAATGTGGCAACGCAAAGTACATTCACGACCTTAGTTAACTGGGACGACAGCTCAAAAAGTTACTAGAAATATTCCTTAATAATATATCCCTATGCAAATAGTTGACATCTGTTACTTTGTATAACTGTATTGAACACGTATGGTAATGTATGAATGTGATTGTTAACCACAGTACTTTAGGCCAATATTATTTATATTTATTTGAGGTAGGGCATAAAGCTTATTTATAGTTTTATTCCATTCAAAAAAATATTATTTACAGCACTTTCACAAAAGATCTAACGAACATAGCTTCAAAATGGTGACTGACGAATTTAAACCATGTGATTGAACATGACGGAAACAAGTTTTTTACAATGATGCACCCACGCAATAGATAAACATATTTTATTCAGTTAATTATTTCGAAATACGATAAAATAATCATAACATAATTTATTATATATTAAAAAAGAAGTTTTTTCTCTTTTCCAAGGAAAAATGATGTATTTAATAAAAGGTATTCATGTAAGCACTATATTAGACATCATAGATAGCATTCCAAAATAAATAAGTAATTTTAACTATGTTTAAAATATTGTTTCGGATTGGATAGAAAGAAATGATTAAAAGTAATGAAACAGTGTGAGAAAACTTTAGTTTACGTTATTTTAAATGTAAATTATAAAGTAAAATTAAGAAACTTTACATGTATAACAAATCAGTGCTCTTTTACGAGTGTTGGCAACCCAAAACATAAACATATTATTTTTGAACTCTCATCCAGGTAAAAACCTATCATGAACAGACTTTATCTAAGAATCTTGTTAAATGAATATCAGTCTTTGAAAATATGGTTTCACTGAATCAATTTAATAAATTTAATTCGACTTTGATTAAATGTGCCAATAATTGGTACTGTTTTGAAATCTATTGTTATTATTTTACTAAGTGTTTTGTGAAAGCCATTATTTTGAATAATGATTTTTATAGTGTAGGGGAGGGGGCACTGTGTATGAGTTTATGGAGTCAAGGTGGCGGCCTGTAAAAGTTTGGGAACCACTACTCCAAGGTGTTTTATGACTTTTGCCCCGCCTCTGGGGCAAAAGTCCTATATCAATGGGGTATAATTCCCACAGATTAAAATTTCAGTGTATTACCTTTTACTAAAATATGTTTTTACAAAAATGTTATGTCAGTATTTGTTTATTTAATTAACTTGGAAAGTTATAACTTAAGGGTATCTAACTTCAACAGTAATCCACGTGTAGTTTCTGGGTCTTTCAAAAGCACTGCACTCCTCGAGCCACCAGTCTTTGCATTTCCTACATTAGATCCACTCTTCTCTCGGAGGATCAATATATTCTTCAACACAAGCAGGACAATATATTCCAGTTCCATTGTTATCAGGTTGTAGAAATATCAGTGTTTAGAGATATTGGTTCGCTTTGTTTTTGATGTCTTCTCTTCTCATACTTTTTCTAAATCATCAAGAGATTTGTTATATGGATATCCTGCTTCTTTCCTTTTCTTGTTCGTTTGCGATCCCTTCTTATTTTTGGAACAGGTGGAATCTCAGATGATGAATGTAAACTGAGGTTTGTTTGGTTGCATTTGTCACCAGGATCACTATATAGAGCTTGGTCGGTAAGATTTGATGACAGAAAACTGTATAAGCTCGTTCATAAGTATTTCCAAATATCTTGGCTACTTAGAAGGCAGTTACAATAGTTATCCCTGGGTGATTGACAATTCATTGGCCATATGCAGTATCATAATGATCTTTGAGAGGCTTAAAAAACATTTGTCTGGGAGTAGAGTTTTATGACTGCTGTGGGGAGGAAACTAATTAAGGTGATGTAATGCTTCATGCAAAAATGTACTAATGTCAAATTAACATGGGAGTGGATTATCTTTGGTAGATTGGATATGTTTTTGAAAAAGACTCAGCCGATCACGAAAAATTTACCTATTGGTATAGCCTGGATCATGACAAAGTGGTAGTGATTTTGGTTTAGCTCCGTTTATCAGTTCATTTTTTATTTGTTTTTGGAGAATGATTAAATTAGGGGGAGCATAGGTTCCACTGTCACTGAATGCACACTGCATATAGCACAGACTACTGTAATTAGTTGTCCTTTCTCAGCAGCTACAGTATTCCCAACCAACTTTTTCCCGGTGCCACTTACAGCCCTTGATACTCTGTTAGGATCTGTTTAGATCCCGACCTCATCCATGATAAAGATACGACTTGAGGTATGGGAATGTTTAGTTTAAATGAGATTAAGATTGTAAAAAAAATAATAGATTTGTCTTTTATTGAAACCAACATTACTAGCAATACTAGTTTTCTGAGGGACACTTCGCCTGCCATTTTCTTTAATCTATCAAAACATTAACTCAAACTATTTGCTTCTGCATACTGAAATGCCAATACTTTTAAGACTTTAAATCTCTATCCATAAAATATATATTGTAAATTCCTACAATAAGTTGCAAGATCTTGATCTAGCTTTTAGGTAAAGTTGGGAGTAAACCTTCCTAGCTTCTCAACACCGATACCTGAAAAAAAAAGTTTCACCTTTAGTTAGATATTAGAACAACAACATTGTCGATAAACAGAATAAACTTTATATAGTTAAATCTAAAATATTTCTGTGTAAAATTTGGTAGATAGTTAGTTACCTTTTCAAAACTTTTTCTCGAAGTGAATTCTTCAATTCCATGTCAGTGTGACGTACAAACGAGCCTTAATAAGTTGTCGGGCTCTATCAATTACAGCAGGAGTGCGCGGTTTTTTCAGTTTTCCCTATGTAGTTCCTTTCCTTTATATAAATTATAAAACATTTAAATACATATATATAATACTTAAAAAAGTAATGTATATAATATTAATTAATAAACATTCCCAAATTAATTTAAAAATAAAATGTTAATGCGATGCATTTATATTTAACTATTTTTTATAACATTGTTTAGGTATTTTATGGATAGATAAAGGTGTAAAATTTGGAGAGATAATTAGATATAATAGATACCGTAATCTTAAAATGATTTTATGATACATATTTAGAGATCCGTGTGGACTTTTGCCAAAGAACTGATTGCGGACTTTTGCTCCAAAATAGTGTGCGGCACTTTTGTATTATAACGTTTCAATGGGAGAGAACTTCGCATAAATACTAAATAGGTGGTATTATCCATGAGGCTCTTGCTTTACATGGGTAACATATTTGTTACATTATATTTTAATATAACGTTGATAAAACGTTTTATAAAATTAATACATTATTATTATATCAAGATGTGTTTTAAAATATCTTACCTCCTAGCTTGAAATGAATTTCTTCAAATACAATGAATATACGTATTTCAGCAAGTCATTATGACACCTTCCACTATCAGTCCTCAGTGTTGCCAACCAAATTCAAATAATTGATAAGTGTATACAAAATATACTTCCCCGTGTGGACTTTTACCCCAATCTACTCTTATCTAAAATTGTAGTTATCAAACTATGTGCTATAATAGGTCATCAAATGACAAAATGGCATTGTTAATTAAATAATATAACCATTATATTGTTTATACAATTATGTTTTAAATCAAAGTCTACATACTTACCTATAATATCTTTGATTTTAAAGTTATGTTCGTATTAATAGTGTGTTTATTTTGACATATTTTGTGGAAATTGGTTGCAGGAAACGCTAACATTTGTGAGGACTTATTGGTTAGCTATCTGCTGTTGTATATATATATATAGTAAAATGCAATAGAATCACATCATCATATAAAAAAATCACTAATATAGTAACATAGCACAACCATGCTTTTCTTTCAGGTACACCTAAAATGGTGAAAAGTGAACTAAAGGATGAATTTAATGTATTTTTAACTTTCACTCACTTTCTTTGGATAGATTTTTGTTGTATTTTTCATTTACAAGAGAAGAGCAATTTGTCAAGTTTCCCTCAATATTCCACAGATAAGAACAGTTCATCGTGACGGTCAAATTTCTCAGAAACACCTCACCTGAAAATATATATGGTACAAAAATATAGTTATATCCAATTATTTTAAAATAGATGGAGAAGCAGAAAATCATAATATAGGTAAGATCTGGCAATTGACATGGTCTAAATCTGTCTTGACCTGGCTAAGATTTAGCTTAACATCTGTAACATTGTAATTAACCATCTTAAATTGTTGTGGGGGAAAAAAAAGTAATTTTAAATAAAAGTGAATAGATTTTATGTTAACATCCAAAACATTGTTAATTTACCCGTAGTTTGAATTTTATAAACCAACATAGAATATATAACTTTATTTACATAATTTCTAAAAATTAGAATAAAAATAATTTTTATAAGATTTTTAAAATCATTTGACTACTGTATAACATTTTAGCAGTGTTTAACGTATCTGTAACAGAAGCACATTTTCTTAATGTAGTAGGAAACACTTATTAGCTATCGTGAGTATTGTCATGGCTCACAGCAACATTGTAAACTATAAAACATACTGTGTTCCTGTAATAAATATTAACTATATATTACATATATAATATATATTATTTATATATATTATATATCATATTTATTTTATATAATATGTATCATATATGTAATATATAATATAAATATATATATATGATATAAATATATATATAATCTTGTTGTTTTGTGTCATCAATACAAGGCACAGTCGAAATAAGAAAATAAATAGCAATCTTGGAGAGTTTATTATTGTTAATTCAAAACGGAACAAGCCAAGGTCCCAACCAGTAGCATATAGGAATCACTTTATTAGGTGACCGCATTGTCTAGGGCGTCACTTCAGTATTAGACTAGACTACCAATGACAGGGAGATTGGGGTTTTAATCTCGGTCGGGTGTAATAAGGGGGTGTCCAAAATGATTTACTACTCTCCCTCCACGCAAATACGGGTACACTTCTTCTAAAATTTAAACTTCCCCATCCATAGCTCGTCTACATATGCATATGGCCTGAACAGGTAGTAAGAAGCGGTGCTAACAAAAAAACCTCCGGAATCAAAAACGTAGGCCTACCTAAATAACGTATATTTATTAAATACAACACAGTTCTATTATAAATAAAATATTTTTCTTTATTTAGCAATATTATCATATTATATAATATATGATAGAGGATTTAATAAATTACTTCCATTTATTTGACTAAGAAATCAATAACGTACAATACAAAGTTATTTATCTTCATGCTAACAACACCACATATTTAATCTGCGTATAGTGCGTATGACCCGAACGGGTGGTAATACGTGGTTATAATAATAATAATAATAATAATAATAGTTATTTAATCTAAAAACTTTCTCCCAGCCTAATATTACGGATGATGGCTATTTCGAGGTTAACCGGAACGTTGAAAACTATGAATCGAGCCACGCACCTCACAACCAATAACATCATTATAATAATTACCATCGCTATTATGGTAATATATATAAAAACATCATTTAAAAAGTACGTTAATGGAATCAAAAATGTTTTCACAGCTTTTATTGTTTGAAAGCAGAAACGTAACTGTCCCCGTGGTGTAGTGGTCAGCGCAACTGGCTACGGAACTAGAGGTTCCGGGTTCGATTCCTAGCTGGCACCAATGGTATTTTCACGAAAGGGGAATCGTCCCAACGATCACAAGGGTTGGGTTAGTTGGGTTTAGGTGTGTTTCCACACCTTCATAATTCCTATCATCACAATCTTGGTACGAGGTGTAGGCCTCCATAGTTGTGACGTGGACAACTTTCTGTTCCCACCGAGTTCGCGAACTAGCGATCATTTATATCTCCTCTGGTCAAAGATGACATACGCTCCAAAAAAGGCAGGAGCAAGTAACTAAATAATAACCGAGTTAACATAATAAATTTAAATATTGTGTTACACCCTTCATGTTAGTCTTTCCACCACTTTTAAGTAAGGCTACCTGTTTGAATTATACACAAATATATTAAATATGAATGGGTTAGGGATGATGAGGGTAAAATTAGGATAAATGTAACCACATTTTCGGTGACAGAAAGTGGGAAACAAGTTAGTAAAACCGCACTTTGTACACCCATACGGGATTCAAACTATGACCTCCTATCACACGCAAACTAGGTTAAATCAATAAGTTTAACATTTACCACGTGCCTAACGATGCGGGTCATTCATGTTTAAATTTAATGAAATCTTCCTGATCAAAACAATAGTATTTTATTTTATTTACACAGTGGTATCTATATATCTATATCAATCATCTATATTTACTTGTTCCATTATATATATACACCAGTAAACCCTTTCGAAACTTTCGCATATTCAATCTTGTAATCCCCCTCCACCCCGCCCCCCTAAAAAAATTAGTCTTTTGTTGGGTTGTTGAAATTAAATACTCAGCAAAGTGTATACACAAAATAGCAAAGGGAGTTTATTAATGTGAACGTATTTACAATTTACAATACCTCCTTGTATACAATATTTGATGTCAGAATGCAATAATCTTAAAAAAAACACCTGTTTTTTCATTTTAAATTTTAATCAAACAATGTGTGTTTAACGTAAACTGAGTATGATATGTCAGGATTCAGTAAAAAAATAATCCTATCCACTCCCTATATATATGCTAAGCCCCGATCAAGAGGTTTGGGAACATTAAATAATTTACAAAAGGTCTCAAGGTACTCACATATTTCATTAGATCCACCATTTCAAGATCAGAGCATTTTTGGCTGAAGATGTTCTTCTGTAGAAAATTTTATATCAAAATTAAATTTGTCATTATTATTAAGTACTATTATTCATATTGTACATTTATTTTCAGGAGTATTTAAAAAAGCACACACATAAAATTTGCTAGTATATGATTTATTTGATCACACCTTTAGTATATTATAGTTTTCATAGAATATATAAGGTGTTTATGAATAAACAAATATAAAAATAATTTACCTTACACGAAATTTGTATTCTCTAAATTTAGCAAAATATTTAAATGTTATTCAATTAAATTGTAAGTAATAATGATCTCTTTAACGAGTTTTAAAAGTATTTCTTTCGTTATTTATTTATTTACTAAACGCGTCTTAATACTCGTTCTGGCTAAACACAAATATAATACATGTTATTAAGATGAAATACACTATTATAAGTTTTAACAGTGGTGCTTTTATGTACGATCAAATTATTTGGTATTTTAAATTGGTGGTGAAGAATTTAAAACAATTAAAATAATAGATCATGCATTTAATTTTAATTTAGAAACTGTTTTAAATATAGTTCAGTCAATAATTTTAGAAAACTATTAATTATTATTATACTATTAGACTATTTTATCTACATTATATTAAATAATTTATAATAAAAGGAAATAAACTGTAGAATATGCCATATTAAAGTTCGTTATAAATACATTATTCACATTAATATTTTACTAGTATATGTATATATTTATATATTTTAATTATTATTGTTACTATTAATTTGTTCAGATTGCTTTGTGTAGTATTTTTATAAAAACATGTGTGGTAAATTATTTTATGATCGTCATACAAAGTAAAAATGAAAATAAAAAGGTATTTAATATTTTAGATATTAGATGACCTACCATAACTTTAAACTAATAACTGTTGACTTAATTTTGTTTGGAATAAGCGTAATATTAATATAATTAAAAGAGATAATACTAAATTAAACTAGATATAAAATTTTTACAAATTCGATAATTATTATTTCGAGATCCTTGATGAGAACGTACTTGACCAAAATAAACCTCCAAGACGCGGGGCTTAGAATAATATTCCAGATTCTTCTTCAAACTACTGACGAGATGTGCCCGATAGTGATGCTCTCAACTGGAGCGTTCATCAATAAATACATATTTATAACTGTGCGCATGCACTCAATTCTATTAAAAAGTTTTAAGTTTTAGGGCACTTCAGAACAGTATTGCCAACTCAATTTTTCTCCAAAAAAATAAAGTTTTTTTAAGACTGGTTCTCGTGACTAAAATAGTCAAATAACTGCTGGCGGAATTTCTAAATTTTTAAAAATCATACTAAATATTTGTATTTTATTTCCATTCAAAAATAGCAGTCAGGGATGGAAACAAGAGAGTTATTTTATTTAGACATTGAATTAAATACAACCCAATGAGAGAGTGAGACAACATATAGTGTTAGGCATTGGAAATATAAATATATCTATATATATTAGAGGCAAACATTCATTCAACTGCCATGAACGGGATAGATGAGTCTTATAAATAAGCCAGAGCCCAAACGGCATCATATTCTGAGAGACAAGTTGTCAAAGGTAATTTCAGACGTAATACAATATTCTTGCCCAAAAATGACAACTCAAAAATACATTAAACAATCTATACTAATTTGAGCTTCAAATTAATCTCAAATAGTCCTGCCATAGCAACAAATGTATTATCAAATAGATCTCCCTTAGTGCGTGATACATAATCAGAGCCATTACTGTTTGTCCATTGGTCATATCCAAGCTTCATAAAATGTCATAGCCATATTCACACGATCATTGGCTAGAGCCGTGTGTCCTTGAAATATTCAGTCAAACAAGAATTGTAGGTAAACACATTTCAATAATAAATAGTATCGGTAGGCACGTAGCCTAAATGTCCGGCTTATATATATTTTGGTTTTCTGGTAGGTCAGGCTTGGAAGCTCAATTAGCTGCAATTAAGGTATATTTCCCATGTTTCTTTCACGTAAATTTGGGTTCATTTTTTGTAAATATTGCCTTTCTAATGCCTGGCCCATAACCTTAATACTAATGTTTGTATCTCAGACGGATACTAAGACGTGGAACAACATTATTCTGAATATATTTGAGAGAAATTGATTATTGCTAATAAAATATTTTAAACTGTCTATGAAATTAGGAAGTCTAAAATGCATTGCCACACTTTAAAAACCACCCCAACTATCTCAATTTAGAGCTAGTTCTAGCCGGTATACCTATCTACACTATCTATACCTACATACATGTATGTATGTATGTATGTTTTTTGTTTTTTTTTGAGGGGGGAAAAATGCTTTTACGCACAGTGTGTCGGGCTCGGTTTGGATGTTAAAGTGCCCACAAGCCGCCAAGATTTGCGGCGTGTTTAGGCTTGACCAAACCCCTACCGACTAAAAAACCTGACCCTCTTCTCCTCGCCACTGTTACTCCCCCACGGAACCACCGTTAGGTATTACTAGGTGTGGGGAGGCATTAGCTGTTGTTCTGCTCTTCCTTCTGTAATTTGGCCTCTCCTACTTCCCCGTTCCCACCTAGATGTTGGCATTGGGATTAGGGATGTACTAGGCTCTTTCCTTCCGATTCTTTTTTCTTCCTCTCCTGCTCTTCATGACGTAAACCCTTGAGTACTTCCGTCGAGAACGTGCTTGTCGCCTCCCACGCTGCCTCTGTTGAGAGCATCATATCCACCAAGTTTTCCGGCGTAATCTTTCCCTCTACTGCGGCCTCCAGCTTTTCACGCTGGGTATCATACCGCGGACACGTGAAGAACACATGCTCAGAATTCTCCTCAACTCCGCAACAAGTGGGGCACTCCGGAGAATCCTCGTACTTGAACTTGTATAGGTATGCCCGGAAGCACCCGTGTCCCGAGATCATCTGTGTCAAGTAGTAATTGATAGCTCCGTGGCTGCGATTATACCACCTATCCACTTTGGAAATAAAACGGTAAGTCCATCTCCCCTTGGTGGAGGCATCCCACAGCCGCTGCCATCGTTGGAGACTGCTTCGCCGCTCCTGCCTCTTCAACTCCTCTGCGCTCAGCGATGTTAGACCTTTGCGACGATACAAGGTCTTCCGCTCTTCCGCCAAGACCCCAATCGGCAGCACTCCGGCGATAACGCACACCGCATCTTCTGATACCGTGCGGAATGCACTTGCTATTCGTAAAGCACTCAGCCGGTAGACTGGTGCCACTTTACGACGGGACTCCTGAAGCGTCAGTACATCGGCCCATATGGAAATTCCATACGTGAGGACTGACGTGACAACCGATGACAGGAGTGCTCTCCTTCTCTGTTTGGGGCCTCCCACATTGGGCATGAGCCGTGATAGAACAGCCCCAACCACAGCTGCCTTGGCACCGGCATGCTCCGCCTGCTGCTTAAAGTTGAGTCTCGAGTCAAGCATCACCCCCAAATACCGAATGTATGGCTGGGACGTGATCTCATGCTTACCCACTCGCAGTGAGATTGTCTCAATCTTCTTCCTGCTAGTGATCAATACTGCCTCAGTTTTGTGCTCTGCCAGCTTCAGGCCAACCGAATCCATCCACCGCTGAATCCTCGTGAATGTGACCTCAAAGAGGTTTCTGATGTCCTCCAGGTGTTTCCCTACAATGACAAGTGCAACATCATCAGCAAAGGCTACGGGTGTCACTGCTCTTGGTAGCACGAGCTTCAGGAGTCCATCATACATGATGTTCCACAAGAGAGGCCCAAGAACCGAGCCCTGAGGTACTCCCCCAGTTACCCGATACTCTTGTGGGCCGTACTCCGTGTCGTACTTGAGGACCCTGTCAGTGAAGTAGCTAGCTACCATCTTCTGCAGGTATCCTGGAACATCCATCTCCGCTAGCGCCCCCATGGTGCAGTCCCACCTGGCTGTATTGAAGGCGTTCTTGATATCGAGCGTCGCTACTAGACAGTACTGCTTCTCACCGTTCTTCCACCTGACGCCGGAAATCGCATCCCTTGCAAGTCTCACCACCAGGTCAATAGCATCGAGCGTGGAACGCCCTTTGCGGAAACCATACTGCTTATCTGATAGTTTTTCTTCAGTTATTTTCTCGATTCTCCCGTGGATTATTCGTTCCAGGACTTTGCCAGCTGTATCAAGCATGCAAAGTGGACGGTAGGATGAAGGTTCATTCGACGGTTTCTTCCCCTTGGGGAGGAGCACCAGTCTCTGTTGCTTCCACTTTTGAGGGAAGATGCCCTCCTGGAGACATGTGTTATAAATGTCCAGGAACATTCCTGGCACTGCTTTAATGGCTTCCTTGAGCGCGACGTTAGGGATACCGTCCAGCCCTGGGGCCTTCGTATTTCCAATTTTCGCACACGCTCTCTTCAGCTCTTCAGCTGTCACCAGCGGGATCGTACCCTTCTTATCCTGCTCGATATGGTGGTCGCATTCGGGCTGCTGCGGAAAAAGCGCTGAGACGATCTTACTCAGTAAGTCTGGGCACGTAAGCGGGGGAATAGGCTGGCTCTTAAGCCGGGTCATAACCACCTTATATGGCCTCCTCCAAGGATCCCCCTCCACCTCTACCAGGAGCTTATCCCAGCATTGTTTCTTACTGCCCTTAATGGCTTTGGCAAGCCGCCGCCGCGCCGCCTTGTGCCCCGCCTCCAGCTGATCGGAATTCGATTTCCCACGACTACGCTGGGATAGTCTCCTTGCTCGAATACACGCCTGGCGGAGCCAAGCAATCGTGTGGTTCCACCAATACATCGGAGGACGATGGTTAGTGGAGCGCTTTCGAGGCATCGTGGCGTTACAGCCCTCGGTGACCCGCCTCATAACCTCCTCTACTGATATTTATTCTAAAACAATACATTGTTTGTACTCAATCAGAAATTTATTTTTAACTGTAGTTCCTACATGTATATTCTAATTAATGGACGTTTAAGTTATCTATATTAACGCCAAAATAAAGATATGTTTTTAATATTTTAATTTTACCTGCAATTAGAGGTTGTGGTAACACCATCGTAATATCTGTTTCTGCTACAGATGCTATATCTGGCTCAACTGTAAACATGAACTTCCTGGGATCTTTTACTGATTTTCTAAGATAGCTTATCTCAATATCACCATCCTCGTCTTTCTGTTTTATAATTTTCCTAACATTAAACACTAGTTTTCCCCCTGAAAACTTGACCGATACATAATCATCAACTTTGGTTCTCGAGTTTCTGCAATAGGTTCATCATCTTCTTCAAAACAGTTAATATCCTTGGAGGATGTTAAGACTGGAGACTTATCCTCGTCGTCTGGTGTGTCCAATTCTTCTCTAAACAATTTTTTTGGTGCTTTCTTTTCTACCTTGATTTTTGACTAAGCTTTTCTTTGCTGTGTACGTAGTACCAAACTTTCCTTTACAGGTGTATCTGTTGGAATGCAAAATATTTCCTTTCTCCCTTTGTTGCAAGGTTTTCTACTTTCTTCCTTTGGATATCCACGAAACATTTTAGGGCTGATGACCTGTGTAGGAATCTGATAAATCTGTTTATTTTCCGTATCCATATTTAATAACACAGTTTCACTTATGATTATATTCCTGATATATAAGACAGTGAGTTATCAATTGCCAGCATTTCATTTTGATCTTCTGGGCGGTCTGCCACAGCACTGCAAAGGTAATCATCATCATTAAACACATCTGAATCATAGGAAAATATACCTATCTTTCTAAAACCATATATGATGTTTGATGGTGTCATGGATTTTTCGAAAGCTTTCCTAACACATTCGGCAATTTGATAAATATTGAATGGAATACCAGGATGGTGCAACAGCCATGATTCTATGGCACGGTCATAATGAGACTGAAATGATTGGAACACACATCTAGAGGCTGCATTTTATTACTGCAATGAGGTGTAATCGTCAGTAGAGTCACTCCAATATCCTTGGCAATTTCTAAGGCTGGTAGAGTAAGATGGCTTTCATGGTTGTTAAAAATTAGAAGTGGTTTCAATGACTGTTGTAATGATATGGATTTTTCCTGTCTTTTTAATATTCGCGATCATATTTTAAAGTAAATATAATAATATTTCTTCTTTTCAGTTAATATAATGTAAACTCATCTTTTCTAGACTACGGCCATGTTTCTTTTTTTTTCTTTGATTTAGCTGCACGTGTCAGAAGCATGGTTTTATTTCCGGGTCAATACGCAGTAAACAAATAGCAGGTGCAGAGTAGCACATCTGTTTTCCTAAATGCGCGTTAATATAAAAACTAACCCTATTGGTCGATGGAAAGAAAGCAAGGAGTGGTCGGGGTTGACATGCTGGTCTCGAGAGGACGCTAGCTTGTTAGACGGTTCTTCTTTATTTTCTACTCTTCTACGGCAGACGAGATGGAAGGTTTTGCAACATTAAGTGGTGGTTTATTTTAATTACAAAACAACTTAAGGACAAATAAAATTGTCGTTGTGACAGCAAAACACAGTTTTTCTCATTTCTTGGGCAGATTTATCTCAACATCTAGTCCAATATTTATTGTTTAAATTACATGTTTTACAAATGGCGCAC
>CABEEJ010005459.1:0-16008 GCA_901482245.1 Timema douglasi | reverse complement strand
GACTGAGATAACTACAACTACAGCGACGGAACAACACGATGCGTGAACCAGGGACAAACTACACAACACGACTACTAGAATAGATGCAACTTCGAGGGGACAACAACAACAACCGAGGGTCCGGGATTTACTTCCAACTGGCGAGCAGAGCTACGAGTTTGTTACAGGTTCAAAACCAACAGCAATCTGGCCGTTCAAGGACGTGGTAGACGGAGACAGAAGACAACAGGAACAACTCAACAGCTGACAACTAAGCGACAACGCTGGAGACTTCACGGCAACAACGTGGGACTAGTTCTCAACCGCAGATGACAATACGGGTAACATCTTTACAAATGGCGCACAACGTGGGGCATCCAGTATTCAGACTTTACAATTGACGTCACAACGCGGGGCATCTATTCACACCGTTACAATTGGCGTCACAACGTGGGCCAAATCTATCCACAATCCATTTAACTTCTTTACAAATGGGCGCACAACGAGGGCCAGTATTTAAACTTCTTTACACTGTCATCTTTTAGTCAAACACCAAAATAAAGATATTTTACATTTTAGTTATGCTTTTTATATTTTACAGTCAATAAAATAAAATATGGTGATTCCATTCGTAAAACAAAGTAAACAACTTAATAGCAACATTTTCTCATAGTTATGGTTTCTAGTCAACTATAACATATACTGATAATAATAGAAGGTATATCTCCTCCACCCCTGTCTTGGAGCCCCATTTTGAAATTCACGATTTTTAGAGTTGTAGCTTTTCTTAATAACCTCTTATGTACAACTATGCCATTAAATATAACTATATTTTGAGATATTCTTGTATTTAATTTGAACTCTAAGCACTTTTAAATATTGGGCATGTTGCTATACCAGGGCCAGGATTTTGATGACCTATAATATGCAAAAAAAAAAAATTCATAAAATGACACTAAATATTCCAAAAAGATACTTTAAATTTACAAAAAGAGCCAAATAAGTGAATGCAAACTCTATGAATGCACAAGAATCAATCAAACGCGCACTTTACAAGTGGAAACTAAAAAGTTAGAAATGCAAAACCGCAATCAAACTTACATTCCGTTAAAAACTAACCTTAATTTATAGGTTTTTTTCGTGTGAGCATTTTTCCATTTAAGCATTTTTTTTTTTGTGAGCAATTTTTCGTGTAGGCATTATTCATGTGATCATTTTTCGTGTGGGCATTTATCCTTGTTCGCATTTTTTCGTGTGGGCTTTTATCCATGTGGGCATTTTTCCTTATGAGCATTTTTTCTTGTAAATTTTTTTTTCGTGTGAGCTTTTTTCCTCTGAGTATTTATGACTGGGTTTTTTCTGTGCGAAATTTTCATGTGCGCTTTTTTCTGGTCACCATAGCTTCCTAAACCCATGCCTGAAAGGCTGCTAATACTATCCGATACTATAGTTAACTAAACATCCAATCAGGGACGTCACGCTGGGAGGGGGGGGGGTAGGGGGTGTCACCCTCCCATGTTGGTCAAAAGCTTGAAAGTTGGGAATTTTGTGAGATTTGAGATCTGAAGTTGGGAAATTATATGCTTATTTTGTACTCCATTACTTTCTATTATGAAAGTCCTTAACCACAGACAAATTTAAAATTTCCCAACTGTTGATCCCTAGGCCTACTCTACAAAAAATCCCAACTCTAAAAATCATCAAACATTGAAGGGAGATTCCTTCTGTAGTAATTGTAGAAAGCTTAGTTAATCAAGTAGTCTAGTAGTGCCGTTTTCAGCAGGCAGAGACAACGAACAGTTAAGTGTATGCCGAATGCGGTATGGAAACGAATCATAAGGGAACATGAGTTGCCCAGTAGCAAAATTTCACTCAGCCAGCAATGCTTGAAGTGGCAGCATTGTCAACCAATGTTTTATTTATGACTTAGTGTTGTTAGTTTTAGTTGTGACTTTCGTGGCTGCTAGACTGTCACAGTTTTATTATTCAAATTATCATACTTTGTACAGCCAATGCCTTAATTAGGGCTTTATTAAATTTTGAAGGAATAAATGCCGTGAATGTTATGCAACCTTTTATTGTTTTCTTCTCGAAAGCTCTGACTGATGAAATGAGGAAATTGAGGTTAGTGTTAATGTTTGACTTCTGAAATACTCGCCAATTTCTCTAGCAAGTATCCATATTAGTTTTAATTGAGCTGAAGTATCTTATTTCATTGTTTATTAAAATAGTCATGAAAGCAATTTAAATAGGCTCAAAGCAACAATGAAGGAAAAGGATTAATAGGGCTGTGTTACATTGTTACAACTCTTGTAATTTTTCATTTGATTAAGTAGACTACATTAAATAAAGAATAAGTTTTTTCACCCTTTAACATTTTCAAATTTGTAATACATTTTTAAATTCGTTATTTGGTGTTTGATTTGCATGGAATTTCGTATAACCATGTTGTTTATCGTGCTGATTTCGAATTTGCTATAAGTTATTTAATAAAATGTCAGGGGATGCCCCTTCACCCTCACGCACTAAATTACAATAGGTTTTGAATTGTTTATTGACGTACCAGTAATAACTTTTAGGGCTATTTCCATGAGGTTATGAAGCAGGACATTGATAGACAGGTATCAAAATACTGTAGAAATTTCGATAAATTCAATTTTTTATTGCTTTATTTTACAGTTGAAAATGTTTTAAAATAAACATGGACAAATTGCTAATCTTTTGATAAAATGGCGAGTGGGTTCTACATCTCAGGGCGCTAACTAGTTAAATATTAATTCCAAGTGTGTTGTAATAAAGCAGTGGTTTCCAACCTAGGGGTCGTAGCGTGTTTTGGGTGGGGTCACAATGTAGAGGTTTTAGCTTTATATTTAGTTTTTCTAGGATTTTAATGATTATAGGATAATGCGTCATTCTAATAGAAATGTACGCTGTTAAAGTGCTAAAACGACTTATTTACTGCTTAGTTTACTTTTGGCTATTCCATCCTGATAGCTTCTTGCTGACTTGTTTACTGTGGCGGCCTTGTAATGCTGCTAGCATAATATATTACTATCCCCCAACCCCGGGCTTGTTGGTTCTATTTTACTACATATTAGTCGCATATAATCATTATTATAAGCAATTTATAATAATTAAAACAAGTATTAGTGGACATGCGGGTTTAATGTCACGCTCGTTTGGTTTGTTGGTGAAGGGGAAGTAAGTATTCTAATTCTGGTCAAGTGTAGTTTATCTTAATAACCCTCCAAGCAAATAAGGGTACATTTCCTCTAAATTTTACCTATCCTCTGGTTTAGTTAACTGTGTAAAGTCTGGACTGGTAGTAATACACAGGGAAAAAACTTAAAAATCAAGATTTGAACGCTTTTTAATTATCAAAGTGTCGTGATGGCCACAGAGAGAAGAGTTGTAGTCATAAACTACAAAATTTTGGAAACCGCTGTAATAAAGTCAGTTAAATTTCTTAATCTTAAATATACGATTTGAACAATATATGCAAATCTAAATAAATATATTTAAGGTCAAGTCGATATTCAGCTCAGATGCAGGTAAACTGAAATAAATAATAATTCAAGTTATTTCCTTATGCACTGAAAAAGCCTTGTAGCTTTAAAAATCCAGTAGGAACAAATAAATTTAAAAATACAGTTACCTAAAATCTCGGTTCAAGGCTTGATTATAACGCTAATTTTTTTTTTAATCTGGGAGCCTCCTGCTCCCCCTCGTTCTCAAATTTCCCTTCTTGTACTCTCCTTGGCTACTTGGGTATTTTTNCAAATATATTTCGTGCAACGCCCCTGCATCCTATGATTGAAACCCATTATCTACTTTCCCCGCGTTGGTTTCCATTTCTGTATCTTGATTCACAACTTGTGAATGTGAAGAATGCCAGTCCTCCATCGTGGTTCGGATTCCACGTTAAACTGTAGGTCCTCCATTTCATCTCACAATCACCCTACTATTTCACAATAGCGTAAGTGCGTATAACCCGAACGGGTAGTAAGACGCGGTACTAATAATAATTTAGCTTGATAAGAAGTTGTTATTTATAAGCTGGCTATTTTATTATCAAAAGTGTTGAGTGTTTGTGTCTGCTTGCGTGTTTGTGAGGTCTGGCCACTTCTCTCACGAGAACACATAAGAGGAGCTATTATTAGCTTTCAGCTTGGTTGCTGGTGGTATTCACTGAGTGGAGGGAATTTTCTCCAAGACATGAATGTGATATATGTGTGTGTGTGTGTGCATGGTTTCTTTAATTAAATAATTATAATTATAATATTTAGCACCACGTCTTACTACCCGTTCGGGTTATACGCTTTAAGTACTAATTACTCTAATGTGTTAGGACTTGGGAAGGGTTGAATTAGAGGAAGTGAACCCGCATTTGCGTGGAGGGAGAGTGGGAAAACCATTTTGGAAAAACCACCCCCAGTTCACCCGACCGAGATTCGAACCTCGATCTCCCCGTCCTCAGCAGTCGAGCTCAACACGACCAGCGCGTTAGCCAACTACGTCACCGAGGCGGGTTAAATAATTATAAAGATATGCTATGTATATACTTTCATACAGTGCCTCGTTAATAACATTTGATGCAAAATCATCCATCTACTATCAACCAAAATTTATCTAAAATATAAATAGGACTCACTCTTTATTTTTACCCACAAATGTTTGCAGTTGAAACGGGCATTCTTTAATAAATAGCACAGTTGGACGTTATGAATTTGATTAAATCAAACGGGACTAATAATGGCATTCCCAAATTATTTATTTATCTGATATTTATTAAAGGTAAAAACTGGGCCGGGTTGTAATTCGGTTCATCCTGGGATCCGCAACCCGGCCCCCTGGTGTGGTGGTCAGTTCACCTAGCTACGAATCTAGGGGTCCTAGGTTAGATTCCCGGCTGGTATCATAGTTAATATTTCCGAAATAGGAATTACCCCAAAGATCACCAGGGTTTGGTTAGTTAGACTTAAGCTAGGTTTAAGAGTTTACTGGTTACAAACCCTCATACTCACTATCACCATCACCTCATCTCACCGGGACATGGAAAGAGCCCCCACGGAACGAATTTAATATTAGTACATTCTGGAATCCCCTGGGTGTTACATTAGTACTGGCTAATCTTTCCACAAACTGGGATACGAATGATGTAGCCCAGATGCACATTATTATTATTATTATTATTATTATTATTGTAGAATCCACGGACATAACAAAATTATTGATCGAGCTGCATTCTTGGCATGCCTGCTCTGGGTTATCTATGAAGAAACAGCACCCAACAGTTTTTAATTTGCTGTTCACTCCAAAATATTTATCATTAGCTTTTCGAAAGTAGAACAATAACTAGAAGATTATTAAAACTTATCTATAATAAGATGAATTTAAAAAAAATTAAGCATCAAATGTTTAAAAAAAATTCTAAAATTTAAAATAATTCCACAACAGTTATATAGTGGTTAAAATAGTGCTGGGGGTTATTTATTGTATACAAGCTTTAAATATGTTTTCTTATTTCTTTAGATAACAATTTTTAAGGCTTGAATGTCTTCATATTCCAGACCAAATTTCGGCAGCGTTTATTACAGTTGGCAATTTATATTGTAGCACACGTTTTCCATGTTGGCCCTCCTCATTCTTCAAATAAGTTCAATTATATATTATAGACAGTCGATTGTGCTCCAATTATGCTTCCCGCTTTGCTCCAATGGACGCACAACTATCTTCCCTCAGGACGCGGCACCAGGCAATCCACCCCACCTTATTAGGCCCATATCACACCACAGCGCTACCAGTGGATTTTGTACCTTGGACTCACTCCCGTATTTTTATTGTGCTTTATTTCTTACAGCATTGACAAATTATACCAAGAAAAATTCATGGTAGAGACCTTCGTTATGGGACTCATCATCTGATGACTACTGCAACCGCTAATTAAAGAAGAAATGCTGGGAAGGGGTCGTGGAAATTTTTGGACAGGATTTGATGACGACAGTAGAGAAAAATGAGCTTGGTTACTTTTTTAAACACATTTATTTTTTATTTTACAGTACTTTATTTAGCACCACGTTTTACTACCCGTTCAAGTTAAACTGTGGCCACACCTCTCGTGGGCCCTTCTGACGTTACGGGAGACAACTAGTGTCAGTCCCCGTTGACGCCGGGGCTGATAGTAGGGGTTCGTGACCCAGGTTTGGGGCGTGGCACAACAAGTCGTTATGAAGTACATACAAACCCTAACTAGGGGAATGTAACTAAGACAAGGTGACATGATCTAAAATAGCTTGAACAATTTAGATAGCAAATAGATTTATTATAACAACAGGATTAAATATTAAGTTTACAACATGAATACATGAACACTAGAATTGTTCAAATCAAATAGAAAAAGGTAATTGTCTTGCGGTGATAACCAAAGCTGGTCTGGTGCCAGGCTACAGTCAGGTGTTTCTAGAAGGTAAGGTAATTATTAATGAAAATTAACTAAAATTCGTATACATCTAGGATTTGGATACATTTATAATTTAATCAATCTTGCTTGATTGGAACTGTAGCGTAAGAATTTAAGAGGCATTGGATCTTGAGAAGCAATAGAAAGATCTGTTTATTACATTGTTTGATGGCTAACAAACAGGTGTCAACAAAAATAGTACTATGGCTGGTCTCTTTCCCTTGCGGTACTGCCGGAGCATTCAATAGTACAAACATCGCACCCCTAGAACAACACTGCCACAACTAAAAAATGGGCTGTTTTGAGTTATGGCCATAATGGCTAGGAGAAAAGAAAGCTTCTTAATATGCAATAGTGCCACTATCTCTATTACACTTGGGTCATGATTTAAAAGTGTTATGGCTGTGTTGCAGTTAAAACACATTCAAATATCCTTCAAAACAAGACCGCCACACTTATTATTATGGCTGTCTTTTATCAATAATAAGTGATGTTGTATTGCTGTTACCCAAACTAACACCGCTACATTTAGAGTTGTGGCAATGTTACGTTGTATTGACTGTGTTTATCAATCGCCACATTTTAAGTTATGGCAGTTTAACAACTCATATACAACTCATAGTTTATATATTATTGTGTTTATCTCAGCCATATATTGACTTGTGGCAGTTTAACAACTCATAGTTTATATATTATTGTGTTTATCTCAGCCATATATTGACTTGTGGCAGTTTAACAACTCATAGTTTATATATTATTGTGTTTATCTCAGCCATATATTGACTTGTGGCAGTTTAACAACTCATAGTTTCAATATTATTGTGTTTATCTCAGCCATATATTGACTTGTGGCAGTTTTGGTTTTAAGTATGGATAGGTAATTAATTTTTATGTATGCATATTGATAGTTTATTTTGAATTATGGCAGTGACTGATGGTAGCCTTGTTCATAGTTGTAGTTCATTTGTCAATAAAATTATTATTCATTGTATTGTTGTCTATGGGGCTAGTAATTGCTTGTAGTGTGAATGGTTTATTAAATAAATCTGTGTTTGTTAACGTTTTGTGTTGTATTTTATTGAGAACTGTCTAAATAATGCTATCTAGGAGGAAATACCTTGTCAGCTTGGTTGAACAAAACATGGATGCTATCAATGTGAATGAAGGTAAGAACTTATTTAGATTATTTAATGGTTATGTATGATCTATTTACCAAAATATTAACCACACATAGCATTATGTGACTCATTTGATTAGATGCTTAAGTGTAAGTTTTATTTGCGTGTTATATTAGTAATATAAATATTATGTTTTTATTTCAAAGACCTAAAAATTTAGGTTTTGATATTTTTAGCTACTATGATTAATATTGGATTTCTTAATTGATTTTTGAAATTTCTATTCCTGTATTTGTGTAAATAAAGACCAAATATAATTAAAAAATCTTAAGTAGCAAAAGGCTAAACAAAAAAGCATTAATAGCTTGAAAATTTTCTGGGATTTTCAGTTATAGGTATTCTAGAAGGGACAAAGAATTCTAGTTATGCCTCAAAGAATGAAGATCAAAGTCAGAGCGAGGTTAAGAAATTAGAAGAACTGTTTCAAGATGATTCCAAAAATGTTGCTGAAAATCGGCCACGATGTAGATCTACATTCAAATATATCCCTACTCCACCCATGCATAGTAGATTAACTTCTCACGGTGAAGATATGGATGGCGATAGAATGTTATCAATGAGTGAGCTAGACGACTCTGGTGCAGATAAAGACTGGATTCCAGGATCAGGGGACGGTGATAGTGAAGAGGAACACATTGAATGTGGAAAAAATGTAAATAAACACAGAAATAAAACAGAAAAAACACATGTACATCAGACTATCAGAATCTGATGAGGGCGATAGTGAAAAGTCACTGGAAGGAATTAGTGAGTAACGAAATTATGGTCCTATAGCAGGGATTTCTGAGAAGTCAAGTGGTGAGCTACAATTAGGTAATAATGTAAGCAGGAAGAGGAAGAGGAGTAAAGAAACATGGAAGAGAAATGTTTTGAAGAAGAGACACAATTCAGGAGCCTCGTATGTAAATTCTCGGGGCAAGAGCATTGGCAAAAAGGAATTACAGCCACCCTGTGGATCCAAATGCAAACAACGATGCTCTGTCTCTGTCTCAGAAGAGCAACTCAAAGAAGCCTTGCGTGCATACTGGAATATGGGGGACGTGACATTGCAACGTGCATTTATGGTCAATTGCACACGTACAATTACACCAAAATATAGGTACATCTGTGAAGGTTCAACCAGAAAAGACAATCGTGCCTACTACCTTCCAATTCTTGGAAAAAGAAAGAGAATTTGCAAAAAAAAAATTATGGCAACTTTGAATATTGGTGCTCGAACTGTAAGGAATGCCTTAATTAAAGGTAATGAGACTCGTGAATCGTTGGAAGGAGACTTGAGAGGGTTGCATGGCAAGCAGAAACAACTTGATCCTGACATCATGCAAAGAGTTTGTGATCACATAAACTTTGAGAAAGCAAACTAAAAGAGAGTATATATCTGGTGAACTTACAATTGCAGAATTGCACAGGTTGTTTGAGAAAAAATGTAAGGAAGACAAAGCATCATGTAAACTTGGTACATATTGATATATTTTTAATCACAAATTTGATATGGGTTTTTTCATACCTAAAAAATATCAATGTTCTATCTGCGAGAGGTATGATAATAGCAACAAATAAGAACAGTTAGCCATGAAAAGTCAGATTGCCACTGATAAGCACGAACCTGAACGTTCCAGACTTGAGAAACAGCTTGACAAGGACACTGCCACCAAACACAAAGATAGTACCATTGTCGCTTGCTATGACCTTCAAGCAGTTCTGACTACTCCGTTGAAGATTAAGCAAACCGAGGACCTAATGAGATTGGTACATGCGTACATATTTTCTTTAAATCTAACTGCCTAAACTAGGAGACCATTTTTTATTCTGATAACTGCAGTGGCCAGCAGAAGAATAAATACATAGCATGCCTGTATCTTTATGTTGTGGCCAATTATGACGTTTATTACTGGCCACACTCAGAATGAGGGAGACACAATGCACTCCATCTTAGACAAACAAAAGGCTAGACATTTAAAAGGTGGCTCTATTTACAGCCCTCACCAATGGGTGCCTGTAATTCAAAGTGCAAAAAAGAGTGGAAAGCCCTTCATACTTAACGAACTCTCTTCAGAAGACATCATCGACCTTAAACATCTTACCCAAAACATGGGTGACAACTTTTCAATAAACACTACAGGACAAAAGGCTGTGTAGAACGACATCAAAGTGATTAGAGTAACCAAAGAGTTCTCTGACCGATTGCAGTATAAAACAAGTTACGATGGTGAGGAATTCATGGAAATAATCATCAACAGAAAGACTAGAAGGATACAGAATAGATCTAACAACGCTCAAACAATACAGAAAGCCTTTCTGGAATGTCCCGGAATCCCAGCAGCTAAAAATCAGGATCTTGTTCGCTTGTGTAAATCCAATCTTATTCCGAGAACATACCACTCTTTTTTCAAAGAGTTGAAAACTAACACCAATTATAGATCCAATGCTAACAACTCTGATTAGTTATTAACTCTAATTTAAATCATAATTTGGGGTGAAGAACTCTTTATGTTTATTTATAATAGTGGTAGGTACTTAATATACCCCATTAATTTTCATAAACTATAATAATATACACTTAAATGATGCTACTTTTTTAATTCCTAACTATAATTATATTGAGGGATTTTTTCCTTTGTTCAAATAAAATGAGTTTAGAAAGTCTTAAACAAGTATATTTCATTAAACTCTTTCTCCAAATACATTTAATAAAACATAATAATGATGTAAACATTGTGATGGTTGAAACTAATTTCTAGATTATTGTGGTAAGTATGAGTGTTACAAAGTGACCCTAATTTATTAAATAATAACAATGTAATACTGCCATATTGGGACTTAAGGCAACCTTTTGTTTCAAACCATAAATGCAACACTGCCACATTGTGAGTTGTGGCACTACACTGTTCTAAATGTTAAATCAATACTGCCATATTTAGTGAAGAGGCAGTGTTGCATACTGTCAGTAGTATAGCAAGCAGCCATAATCTTAAAATCTTCTTTCCTAAAATATTATATAAATGTATTAATATACCTTCTCTTTTTATTCATAGTGACCTACTAATCCTATAAATTTCAGCTCATTACCTCTAAAGACCAACTAAATAAATTGTCTTAAAAGTTTCAAATCGATTTTTCTCAAAACTACCTTTTTGGAGTTGTGGCAGTGTTGTTCTACGGGTGCGATGTATCGTGGCAGGACAAATAACAACTAATTTCAGTGCAAACGTTTGGGCTTGACTCATTAATGAGCATTTGATGTGCCACTATTTTTACCTCCACATCTGACAGCAAACGATTATTTGCAAATTATCCCAAATGAATAGCACTATTTAATTGACAATGTACCTCTGAATATCGTATGAAAATGTGTTTTATTCGCGATGGCACCCCAGCTCACTTTAGTCAGAGAGATTGTCAGTATTTGGATGTCCTTTTCCCTCAAAAATGAATTGGTTTCGAGGGATCTATTGTATGGCCTGCTCGATCACCTTATTTGAGCCCAATTGATTTTTATCTCTGGGGACATTTAAAGTCAATTGTTTACGTAACTGTTGTGCCTGATGTTGACTTTTGAGAGAACATATATTGTGGATGGATGTGAGCGATTATTGGTGTATTTAATAGAGTTCGACAAAGCATGGAACGCAAGCTCAGAAATTAATAAAATCAGAAGGACACTATTCTGAACCATTTTTACAACAAAATGTTCTGCCTTGTGTGTTTGTTTCTTTTTATGAAACATTGTCGAGTTAAATTGCTTGTTAATTATTTGATGTTGTTAAACAATATCATTCCTCTTAGTTCAAAAACTAAGCGTTTCTGTATCCATGTATATATGAACGTTTTTGATTATTAGGTCGATGGGAATACGCCTCTAGAATATTTGACATTAATTAAAACACACCCTGTTATAAAGCCTTCTGGAGATAACAGAATGTATCGGGTAGGGTAGGCTTGTAATTAATCCCTGTGTCATGTTTTGCAAAAGGGCAAATATCTACTTTCTTTGTTCGGTTGGTTTCCAGACAGATACAGTCCACCCGCCCCATAAAACAGTATTGAAAAAGATGTTTCCACATAAATATTGATATAATTATTATATTAAGAAGAAATAAATCTAATAAGTTTTACATCAAAATGTCCATAATGTATGGATAAATATTGTTAATAGTAGGACCAAATGAATATTTGTTTTATTTTTGTTTTATTTATGATACTCGTAGTGGGAAACTCCCCATGTTCTAAGCAGGCGGTCATGGCGCAATGTTGTCCTGCTTCACCATCTACAGTTTTGAGATGGTCCATGTCTTATATTTTAGTAATAATATGTAAAAAGATTTTTTTAAGTAGTAATTATAATTAAAACAAGATATAAAGGTCATTTGAACATATATATATATATATATATAAGAGAACTAATAAGTTGATCAACTCACTTACTAGCCTAATCACAAGCCAATAATAGTTGTGGCAATAACATAATATGTATTTTTAAAGTAAAAACATTAACGGTGAATCCAAAGTAATGATAATTGTGCTTTTGCTTGCATATTTTTACTTTCTATCTTACAGGTAGAGAAAGTATGGTGAGCGTCAAAGAAATAGAACTCTATATTTTGATGAATCTTGACGTTTCATGACTCCCTGAATCCGAAAAAGTTGTTTTTGAATTTCCGTCTGTCTGTCTGTACCTCCAACTAGAGCCTAAACTATTTTACCGATAGAGCTAAAACTTGATATCTAGTGTTTTCATAGGATTGTACTAAGGGTTTTTGGAATTGGATATCCACCCCTAAAATTAAGGGTAGTTTGCTGAAGGGCAAAAAGAGAAAAAGTCGATTTTCTCAAAATCGGCTCTAACGATTTTGATTAAATTTCATTTACAAACATTAATAAATATTACAAACAAAATGGCTACTCAAAATATTTCGGTAAAATGGCTTCAAGGGCTCCGGTCTGAAGCGTAAATTAACATTTTTTATAACATCTCCGAAATTATTTGAGGTATGAAATTACTTAGCATTACAAATATGTATATATATATATATATATATTTAATACAAATATTTTATTCGAAACATATTTTTATAAAATCAATAACTTTCAATCTATACGCAATTATATATATTTTTTTAACTTTTTGGACATTAAAGTTTAAGTAATGCGACCATAAAAAAAGTCTAACTTGGAATTTTGATGAATCTTGACGGCAATCTTGCCTTCTTACATTATTCCATTCAGAAATCTTACGAGTTTATAGAAAGAGAGAGAAAGTTTGTGCGGTGCGCCGTACCATTTATTTATAATGGTGTGCCTTTTTTTCTTTTCTTTTTTAATTATTAATTATTTGGTGTTGCTTTACTAGCTAGACCAATGGTATTTCGCACGGTGTTGACATGGTGAAGAAAATCCTTTCGCAGGCCTCTTGTGTGACGTCAGGCCTGCATTTTGAAATTAGGAATCCTTCACATAGTTTAGCTCACATATCCTCAACAAAGAAACGTGACCAACTAGTTTATCAAGAACTATCTTGTTAACTATAATAGTATCCGTATCCCCTCTCTAATAGTATGAATACCATGGATCATATGTAATCAATGAGCAGTGACATACCTTGTCTTCCATGGTGTACATAACTCTGTAGCATGTCGTGTTTATGTTACCAGGAACGAGAAGTTCTACACGTGCTGCGATGAGCCTTATCTCGATATCACCTTCAACATCACGATGAGAAGAAAGACCTTGTTCTACACCGTGAACATCATCATCCCGTGTATGGGCATCTCCTTCCTCACCGTGCTCACATTCTACCTGCCGTCAGACAGTGGAGAGAAGGTATGAACTAGTGTGTCTGTCCCACGAGCACGGTTATACGACACTCTCTGCTAAGGAAGAGGTCAGAGTGAAGACGTTTGTCCCTAACCTTGAGTTGAGAGGTTAGGCGATGATAATAAATATTTCAAGGTAAACTCGTTTTCTGACCAACACAGCGGAAAATAGTTCGTTGGAAGTGTATTGATATCGCCTTGTGAACGTTTAACACTTGCATAAACCAAATGGGAGATTAAGAATGTTAGTCATCTCAACCAGATTAATAAACTTCAATTTATTATTTGGTATTATTTAACTAACTAACAGCCCATGATTATTGATTATGACCTTGAAAAAAAAACTTAAAATATGTTGTTTATAAATGTTCCCTTATGAAAATTAATGTATAGAAAACCAATGGTATTTTTGTAAAATAGCTAAAGAAGAATATAATATCCTTCCACCAACCCCCTTTGGTCATTTCATCAGGGAACTTTGCTTGAATAGTATCATATCCCTCAACCATCGTTATTATTCACCTTCATAAATGTGGATCTAAGTTTTAGTAGGGATTGTTACATACGGTGCCAAGAAGGGGGCAACCACCCACATGGACCTGCTGTGCTAGAGCTTATTTTACAGGCATCCGTGTAGGCAATACGAGAATTAATAAATCCCGCAGAGGCGCCACTGTAACATTGGCTATGCCTTCTACTTGATCCATAGACGGAAAATTTGGTTCCAAGTGAATTTTGAGGTGGCAGACGGGGTAGTTTTTGTACTTGCAAACGTATGGATACTAATGAACACACATCCAAGTACTTGATCTTCTCTCCACAAGAAAGGTCTGCTTCGTGGAAGAGCTTGATACAATTTGTACGCCCGCCTATGGATGCATCTCTAGGGCTGAGAGGCTCCTTAGTATATAACTCGTGCTGGAGTACATATTGCTGCAAGTCCTTGTTTGTGCGTTTCATCGCATTAATCATTCACTCCCAAATCTCTACGACCGTTGTAGCCGGCATTCTTAAACTTTTCAACACAAGCCATGGTCGCTTCATAACGCGTCTCCATGGTCTCGTGGGAACTATTTTTGATAAGGGTGATCCTTTCAGGATAACAAAGAGGGCACCCGTGCCAAAAAAAGCCCCAGGACTGGAAGGTGGTGGTGGTATCTCCAGCTTTAACAACTCCGTCTACACGTCGCCTTAACACATATTCCTCACGGCCGTTACCCGCATTAAGAATAGAGACACCGCGCTGATGCGTGTTACTGTTGGTCTGCGCACCGATAGCCACCATTAGGGATAGTACCGATAGTATTTTCCTTAAGATGACTTCGGCGGTAAACCAACATGGCCGCTCCAGCTATCGTACACGCCTCTCTGAAAGAATCCACCTTTGCTTTCTCCATGAGCATCTCTCTAAACTTCAGACAGGCCTTTCGTAGGATCTCTACATCTTTCTAACAATACAGTTCCAACTCACGTTTAAAATCAAAGACATAATTTTCTTTGGCCAATGCGTCATAACACTTCTCAAAGTGCTACTTTATTTAAACTGACATCTCTCCGATGCTGTAGTCCTCATTTGGTGGCAAGAGACCCCTATACCCCGCGTTTTCTTTTTTATTGAAAAAATGGGGGGAATGTCCCTTGGCCAAAGACTCATCCAAGCCAAACGTTTTGGGCAATTTGGACAACGACATCGGGAGAAAGTTCAGCGAGTCAATATAGTGGAGCGGGCCGTAACGCATGGACATGATTTTCCCAACGTTCATTATAAGTTCTGAGTCCATTTTTTTTACCTCAATCATATACTTTAAAATAAAATTTTCATCATAATATTTAGCATTGTGGCCTAGGAGGGTGATATCCTTAAATTTTTAAGACTTAATTTGTTCTATAAATCCGAAATATTGGGCCATGGTGATATCACCCTTGAATATGCGAGTCCTATCGCCCTCACATTTAGCGCAATTATGGTCATTTGTATCTATATTAACACGGGCCTTGCAACATGTCTGCACGATACATAGGTTAGGTTCGTTCAATTACGTGCTGGCCGCACCTTGAAGAAGCGTTTTTTGCCTGCATTCAAAATCATAGAACACAAACATGAAATTACTATTTTCCAGTGTAGGCTTTGATAGGGTCAGCTTCATATAACAGAAATGACCAAAAGGACGATGGGTCTCGCATACTCTACAAAAAGTCTCATAGCACCTATGTGAATAATTTGATTTTTCCACACTTAAAAATTTCCCTCATACCTCGAAAACATTTTTGACGTTACAGATCGACCAGTGACTTCTGAATAAACCGGGACGTTTATGGTTATCAAAACATGTCTGATTTGTGAACCAATTCCTGCAGTCTTTACAGACCCCAGATCAGCCTCCGCTACAAACCGCTTTAGCGTAGCACTTTTTGCAAGCGGACTCGGACTTGTGCGCATTCTTATTACAGAACGGCAAATGGCACTCGCGGCAAAAGTACGAGCACTTATTCCTTTCGATCACTATGTGTACAATTGTACACACCACTTTTACTCTTTCTACAATCACTAATCTTTGGTGTTTTCTTCTTCTATTAA
>CABEEJ010005458.1:28109-38785 GCA_901482245.1 Timema douglasi | reverse complement strand
CAGACAAACAAAATATGGGGACAGGCAGACAAACAAAATATGGGGACAGACAGACAAACAAAATATGGGGACAGACAGACAAACAAAATATGGGGACAGGCAGACAAACAAAATATGGGGACAGACAGACAAACAAAATATGGGGACAGACAGACAAACAAAATATGGGGACAGACATACAAACAAAATATGGGGACAGGCAGACAAACAAAATATGGGGACAGACAAACAGATATACATTGGGACCGACAGAAAAACGGACATGGGGACAGACAGACAAGCAGACATGGGGACAGACATATGGTAAAATCCCACTTTTTGGTTTAGAACATACACAAAACGATAAGATTCGTCATAATCTTAAGGTTGAAAATTTTCATGGTTACAATACTTTCTCTTGATGTGAGAAAGTAGAAATTTTAATTAATACTTATAGATTTTTTTTATAACAGTTTAGCTTATCTATTAAAAAAATCCTGGATGTAAAAAAAAATACTAGATGCTTCCTAAGCGAATGATGCCAGTCAAACAGCAGAACAGAACAAGTTGCACACCACTCCTCACCCAATACTTCTTTATGTCCCTTTCTCCACCATATCTTCTGGAGTTCCAGTTTAAAATTTAAAATGTTCACAATTTAATATTTATTTTGTTTGTTTGGTCACTTTACCTGCTTGGCACTACACAGAGAAGTAGTTATTTATATTACTTTGGGAAATTTTAAACTATTTTTTAAAGATATTTATATGTTAAATAAAATTTTCTTTAACATTAGATATTTTTTTAATTGTTAAAAAAAATATATATCTTAAATATATATCTCTTAAAAAAAGGTTTAAAATCTCCCAAATTAATATGAATAATTAAAAATAAATAAATATTAAGTTGTGAACATTTTAAATTCCAAACTGGAACTCCACAAGGATATGCTGGGATGTGGAATGGGGTAAGGGATATAAAAGTATTTAAAAAAATACCTTTTAGTGGCGGTAGAAATTTGTAATTCGCCAGGAGCGTAGAAGGATTTTAAATAACAAAATAAATATGAAATATTTTTATCTTTCTAAGTGAGGGTTGATCAAATTGGGTTTTTTGAAATTTACAAAATTACAGGAATTAACTTTTTTATCAGTTAAATGTGTAGTAGAAGATATAAATTTGTCAGGCTGGTATTAAGAACGCCCCAAACCACCACAAAGGTATGAACATTTTTAAATTTCAAAATGAAGCTACAAACAACAAGAAAGAGTTTCTTTCAAAATTATCAAAACTAACACTTTTCCGTATAGAAGAAAATTTAAAATATCTTAATAAATATAAAGGGATAACCATAAGAGTCTGAATATATTACATTTAAAATTAGGGTGTGGCAAATGATCGGGGATGGACATTTCTAAAACTATAATTATTTATTGACCACTTATCTGTTTGATAAAAAATTGAAATTTGGCCAGACAGAACAAACAAAACCCGCATGTCTTTTATTATAGGTCAGTGGTAAGAACCTTTTATATGTTCGTGTCTCCAGATATAATCTCTGTTCAACTCTGTAACTCCAAAGTTTCTTTTAACACCGCGTCATACTACCCTTTCGGGTTACACGCTTATGTACTAATTACGCTAATGAGGTTTCTTAGGGATGAATAAGGTTATAGATATGAAGTGTACCCACATTTGCCTGTCGGAAAAGTGGAAAACCATTTTGGAAAAAATTAAACCTTCATTACATCCGACCGAAATTCGAACCTCGATCTCACCATCATCGGAATTTAAAATCAGTAGCCCCTGTCTACAAAAATTTGTGCCTCGAAACTGGAATTTTCAAGTTAAAAAAATTTAGAAATTTATTAAAACTATTATTTATAAAATTTATTATAAAACAAAGATTTTTTGTATGTTTGAAGCAAATAAAAACGTTGTTCGGTATAGCAATGCAATTCATTGCGTGGTTACCCCGAGCAACGCCAGGTACTTCTACAATTTATATAGTATAGGCCTACATCTAAGAAAGAGAAATAGAGAGAGATAAAAATGGCGTTCTCAGATCATATGTCCTTACATCCGGCTCTCTTACGGCTAGAACCTTAAATCTAGCCCTGATTATTCAGTGTTTATCATGAAATAATATATATTTAAAATTTAACGTACTACTTTAGGTGCCTTCACGTACCCCCGGGGGTGATCCTATCAAAAATGTATTGTATTTGTTAGATGAAGGCCAAGTATAGAGCCCCTTTTCATCAAGCTTAGTCTCATAGCTCCACAAATATGATTAAAAAGTCGTTGAAAATGAGCTAATGCAACATTTGCACACTTTTATTTTCTATTAGGGCGAATGGCCCTTTTCAATTGGCGTGGAAATGCAGAGCCTTGGGAACAAACGGTTACCTTTAAGAATTTTTATTGTTTTTTAATTTTCTTCTCGGAAACGGTTTGTCCAAGAATAGAAGCATGTTGATTAAGTTATACTTTTTATATACACACCTCTATAATTTTAACAGTGATCAAATATCGATATAATTGACATTTTTCAATCGAAAACTGCCGGATTCATAACAAAAAATAAGAAAATGTAGCACTTAATAAACATAGATAAATTATCTTAGAAGGGGTGTTGAAAATATTAACATAAAAATCTCACTCATTCTCGAGAAACCTGATATTTTCAAACGTATGATTTTTTCCGCAAGACCTGTCCGGTAGCTAACGTCATCTACAGTTTCCATGATCCATCGGTTCTTGTTGGCGCGGAAGGATACTTTGGTCGGTTGTGAAGCCACGCCACGCCTTTCACCATTTCACACAATAGGCTCGCACTCGACAGGGCCAAGCGCCTTAATAAAACTAGAAAATATAGGGTTGTTAAGGAAAAATAGGCCTGTTGAAATCTTTCGACTTTATTTTGGCGTGAGCCATAGACCCTATTAATGTTTGAAATAACACATCGTAGATTAAAATATTGCACTAGAGATAAACTTATAAATCCTTGCCGTGCGTTTAGCGACACTATAGTTCTTGAAGCTAGAATCTAATAGTTATGGATGAGGAGAGTAGTTTCAGGGCTAGTGCAACAGCATTGGGATGTAAGACCGGAGTGATAAAATATATTTGGTGCATCTTGCAGGGATTAAAACCTCAACATCCTTGTCAGTATAATTTAAGAAATATTGCGTTTTTGACGCCTCAAATTGTGTAACCACCGATGCTGTTAGGATTCTTAAATTTAGCGCGGTCAAAGTATGTAGGAATCGTACCACTTTTTGATTTGTTTTTTGATTTATTTGAAGGTTTATTTTAATATGCACAGTAAGGCTAACCCATATTGATAAAATTAAGAGTGTGTGTGTGTGTGTGACTGCCATGATCATTGAGTGATAATTATCCACCGCAAGCAGAGGGTTGAAATTTCAAAATTAGTAACCCATGTGTACCAAGAAGCCGGATTGTCGATATTTGATTAGATTTTTTTTTTATTAATTAATCGTGTGGTCACCCTGAATAACGCCAAGTACTTCTGCTAATATAAATAATAAAATGTACCTGGAAATTGTAAGATTATTAAAAAAAAAGAAAGCATATAGCCTGAACAGGTCCTAAAAAACCACAAAAAAACCACAAGTTTATTAATCAGTCTGTTGAGGAAAGTGTGGCATTTCCGTTCAATAGAATAATAATAATAATAATAATATTTAGCACCTCGTCTTACTACCCATTCGGGTTATACGCTTTAAGTACTAATTACGCTAATGGATTAGGAATTGGGAAGGTTGAATTAGAGGAAGTGAACCCACATTTGCGTGGAGGGAGAGTGGAAAACAGTTTAGGAAAAACCACCCCAGTTCACACGACCGAGATTCGAACCTCGATCTCCCCATCCTCAGCAGTCGAGCTTCAACACGACAAACGCGTCAGCCAACTACGCCACCGAGGCGGGTCGTTCAATAGAAAAATAGGTATGTATGAAAGTGTTATTTTTTAGAACGATCTTGTTGAATTATAAAAAGACGTGGAACCTTCCAATCCAATTGACATATTTTATTTATTTTGTCAATAAATATAGCCAAATACATTCAATGACTCAAGTTTAGAACTCCCAGCCCAGTACAACGATTTTGATGGAATATCAACCCAAGATAGCAAGCACCCTGTACAGTGTATAAATAGAACAAGTCATTATATTCCTTCCTAGAAATAATCTACAATTCTAATATGCTCTATGTCGAATGAATGTCAGTGAATGATGTACACCCGGTTTATCCTGAGAGGTAGTACAGTCTTACCGTGCAAGATTACACTACGACTCTATCTGACGGACTGTACATAGAGTGGGAAACCCTGTCACCAACCGACACCAGGGGCAATGGACTAGACTGCCGATGCCGGGGAGATCAAGGTTTGAATCTCGGCCGGGTTTACTGAGGGTGAGTTTACTAAAATTAGTTTTCCACTCTCCCTCCATTAAAATGTTATACACTGCTTCTAGCTATAGCTTTAATAATCCCTAAAATCAATAGCATTATTAGTATAAAACGAACGGGTAGTATGACGAGGCGCTAAGGAAAAAAAATATCGTCATTTGTGTCTGAAGCGATTTTTTATCGACTATTCAAAATGTACAAGTTTTTGAATAAACTTGTTCAAAAACTGTACGTTGTCTTAAATATTCGGTTGAGCAACCTTATTTTTAAATTTTAACACGGTGTGGCGAATTTCACTTCGCATTCGCCACATCTGTGGCTAAATTGAAAAAATATGTTCCCCCACCTCTGGACTAAACCATAACGCAGGAATCTCCAACTTTTTGTTTGTTTGTTTGGAGGAACCCTCAAAATATTTGGTAAGATCTCTCAAAACCACAACAGGCTAACACATATTAGGTTGGACAAGGGTAGATTACAAAATAGATGTGTAAATCAGTAGGCTCAATATATAATAGGTTTGAATAAAATATTTCAAGATTATTTACTGTCTTATTTCTATATAGTAATTTAATGTGCTACGTAGCTTGAACTTATCTTATCAATATTCTTACTAACCCCCCGTTTAACATAATTCCTGGTGACCTGGTGATCTAAGGGTCAAGGACTTCTGTACTGGGGTCCGGGGTTCAATCCTCGGTCCCGGCATCCCGGTCCCGGATCACCAAACCCTTCCTTCACCTCTGACAAGATGTGTATTAATCACAGCTTGTGAATGTGGGGAATGCCTGGCCTCCGCCGTGGTTCGGATTCCACGTTAAACTGTAGGTCCTCCATTTCATCTCGCCATCGCCCTACCATTACGCATTAACGTAAGTGCGTATAAACCGAACGGGTAGTAAGACGCGGTACTACTACTACTACTACTAATAATAATAATAATAATAATAATAACAATAACATACTTCCTGCTCTATTCTCTTCATCTTCTTCGGATACACGAGTTATCTTAACATAATTCCACATTGTCCTAAGATTATTGACAGACCAATAAAAATCAAGCTTTTGCAAACTCTCTCGGAATCCTGTTTGAGAATCACTGTCATAGTGGAACCGAGCAAGGTAAGCTTACTACCGTCTGATTCTCAAACCACTGTCACAGTGGGACCGAGCAAGGTAAGCTTACTACCGTCTGATTCTCAAACCACTGTCACAGTGGAACCGAGCAAGGTAAGCTTACTACCGTCTGATTCTCAAACCATTGTCACAGTGGGACCGAGCAAGGTAAGCTTACTACAATCTGGTTTCCATAAGGAGTCCGTCCGTTGTTTGTTAACTGGAAACTCATGTTGCCAAAATGGAGGGAACACAAATATTACGATTGTGTTTATTTAATTGACCACCTCTGTAGTCACTGGTTAGAGTTTCTGGCTCAAGATCCCGAAGTCCCAGGCTCGATTCCAGATTTATTCGTGAATCAGTGGGTGTGAAAGGGGGTCAAACTCGGTCTCACGAGGGCAATTGAAGAGATATTTGAATAAAGAAGTAGCGGTTCCGGTCTAAAAACTGATATTAACGGCTGGAAGGTTCGTTGTGCTGACCGCATGACTACTCCCCCCCGCAAATGTTGGCGTAGTCTAACATGCTGCGGCTGCTCGGTCGGTATAACTCGCTTGAGGGCTGACGCCATGGCATTTTTTAAAGGCTGCTTTTAAATGAGTTAAATAAATTTCTTTAAAAAAACGAATATCAAGATTGTGTTCAAATAACTCAAATTATAAAACCTGTGTTACCCGTCCTCTGTGGCGTAGTTGGCTAACGCGCTTGTCGTGTTGAGCTAGACTGCTGAGGACGGGGAGATCGAGGTTCGAATCTCGGTCGGGCGAACTGGGGGTGGTTTTTCCTAAATGGTTTTACGCTCTCCCTCCACGCAAATGCGGGTTCACATCCTCTAATTAGCCTTCCCAATTCCAATCCATTAGCGTAATTAGTACTTAAAGCGTATAACCCAAACGGGTAGTAAGACGCGGTGCTAAATTAACTAATTTAATTAATAACTGTGTTATATGTTTGTTTTAATGTTTATCATTGATTCTAACAGATTTCTTTGTATTCTACCGGGTTTTTTTCTCTCTTTATTTTTCTTATCTTCCCTCGAAACTCCCACGGCACACCGGTAAGAAAACTCTGCTCCATACAGTTGTAGAAGTGAGCTGAGCTCTCAGAGGGTCAATAGACAGTCTGGCGGGGTGCTCACATTTCAGGCGGTTCGAATAGTCGACGGTGTTAGATTATCCCAACAGATGGTGTTGCTGTCTGTGTGAGAGCTAGGACTACAACTAGAGATGGCTGAGATATTATTACCAATCAGATGATGTTGCGCTAAGGTTAAATAGTGACCAAACCAGTGGCGTGTCGTGGGGTGTTGCGAGGGAAGCGGACCTTTTATTGAACTGTACCACTCCACTTGGGGCCCTATTTGACCATGTCTCACACAGGAATGTATTCCCTTCGATACCTGACCAATAGGTGTTCTACTGAGGCGTGTTAGTAACTCACAGGTACAGTTTAAACCAAGAGACGTGTAAACATAGGATTGGTGTGCGAGTTGGCATTTTTCATTTAGAGTTGAGTTTGAATGAGTTCGAGTAGTATCGAGCAATATTTGTACAAGAAACATTTTTAGTTATTATTATTATTAGCACGGCGTCTTACTACCCGTTCGGGTTATACGCACTTACGCTAATGTGTAATGGTAGGGTGATTGTGAGATGAAATGGAGGACCTACAGTTTAACGTGGAATCCGAACCACGGTGGAGGCCTGGCATTCCCCACATTCACAAGATGTATTGTCAGAGGTGAAGGAAGGGTTTGGTAATCAGATAAATCTGTGACGGGGCCGAGGATTGAACCCCGGCCGCCAGCACAGAAGTCCGACACCTTACCCCCTATACCGCCAGGTCACCTATTGCCTTATTCATTTCAATATTTCATGCAAATTGAACTTACGAAAGTGAGACACCAATTATAATTGTAAACGTGAGACGGTGTGTACTGGATAAAACAAAATATTTCGCAGAGGAACTAGAATTAATAATTATAGGTCAACAACAGGTTATATCTAATATACGATCAAATGAATTATGGTTATATAGTTCAAATAAATATAATCATCTTAAAAATATTTAAAATGTAAAAAAAAAGTCAAGATTTCCCATAAAAAAATAATGTAATGTTTTAAAATATGTACCTCAGTTGCCACGATGCAAAACTGAGGTGAATTTTGTACAGCATGTAAATGTAACTGTAGTGTGGTATGCCAGGCCTCCATCGTGGTTCGGATCCCACGTTAAACTGTAGGTCCTCCATTTCAGCTCACAATCACCCTACCATTACACATTAGCATAAGTGCATATAACCCGAACGGGTAGTAAGACGCAGTGCTAATAATAATAATAATAATAATAATAATAATGTAACTGTACTAGGAGAATATCCACATAATATATGGAAAATTAAGTTGTAAAAAAAACAACTCCATGGTGTCTGCCCACAAGTGGGTCATAACGTCTGTTAACGAAAATAGTGCCAATATTTGTGGATAGAGGGTGTCATGTGGTTAGCACAACGAGTCCTCTGGCCATTATTCTCAGTTTTCTAGACCCGGAGCCTCCTCATTTGTCCTCACGAGGATGAGTTTGACCCCAGCTCCAGACCCACTGCTTCACAGAACAATCTGAAGGCGTGGGGAATCGAACCCTAGACCTCTGGATCTGTAACCAGGAATTCTGACCACTAGACCACAGAGGTGGTCAAAAAAATTTAAAATTATGTTTCATCTAAAATGTACTACTAATGGAACTACTTGTTGGCATTTTGAAAATGTCATCAGCAACACTGTCCTTGGCTAGATTTTTAAAATATTTTCACCCGCCTCGGTGGCGTAGCTGGCTAACGCGCTAGTTTCATATTGAGCTAGATTGCCTAGGACGGGGAGATCGAGGTTCAAATCTCGCCTGGGTGAACTGGGGGTGGTTTTCCCTAAATGGTTTTCCACTCTATCTCTCTCCACGCAAATGCGGGCTCACTTCCTCTATATTCAACCTTCCCAATTCCTAGCCCATTAGCGTAATTAGTTCTTAAGCGTATAACCCGAACGGGTAGTATGACGCGGTGTTAGTATTATTATTACTATTATTATTATTATTATTTTTTAAATTTTATTTCACAATTTTCAATGGAAAAATAATCTTAACAGTGTGCACTACTTTTTAAAAAAATCAAAAGATTCTTCATGTTGTGTTTTATCGAAAATTTGTTGTTAATATTTTTAAATTGCTTGATGCTGATATTGTGTACATTTAGACGCCAATATTTTTACTCCTGGTTACATTGTTTGCTTTCATTAGTATACTACAATAATGTAAAAGTTTGCATCTACTATTTAAAAATACGGTATGATAATTATGAATCGAGTTTCGAAGGAAAGCATTATTCTCAAGGAAATATGATTTTTTTTTTGGTGCGGAATCTTGACGTACTTTTTTCTAACATTTTAAATCAATTCTAGGGTGGTTTAACTTATTTTTTATTATAAATTTTGTTTATCATCAACGCTCAAAATTATTTGAATACCTGTGGGAAAATCATTTCGGGGGAAATCTTTGCCTACTGAATTTAAAAGCATAATAGTTTAAAATTTGATTGTTATTAATATAGAGTTTTGTAATATCTTTTTTTAAATAAATAATCTTTTCAATTCTAATATTTCATTGATTTCAATTATAAATTATTATTATTATTATTATTAGCACCGCGTCTTACTACCCGTTCGGGTTATACGCACTTACGCTAATGTGTAATGGTAGGGTGATTGTGAGATGAAATGAAGGACCTACAGTTTAACGTGGAATCCGAACCACGGTGGAGGCCTGGCATTCCCCACATTCACAAGATGTCTTGTCAGAGGTGAAGGAAGGGTTTGGTAATCAGATAAATCTATGTCGGGACCGAGGATTGAACCCCGGACCCCCAACACAGAAGTCTGACACCTTACCTCTAGACCACCAGGTCACCCGGTATTCTTCTATAGAAGAAATGATTTGACAAGAAACATTAGTAATTGTAGAGAATCCTTTTGAGCCTGTTCTTTGCACGGCTGCGCCGCATCAAAACTACATCAAATTAGGACGTTCATCATCAGGCAACCAACTTTTTCTAAGTTATTTCTTGTACAATTTTGAACTAGCTACAGCCCAAGGCAGTCATTGTAATTAATAAATTAAAATAAATTAACNCCCCCCCCCCCCCTCTTGATTAAGTCAAGATAAATCAAGAGCAGCCGCAATAGTTTGTTCTCTGGCGGTCGGCGATGTTAACAGTTTAAAAACCACCCTTAATCTCCCGACTAGCTTTTGGATTCAATTAAAATGCTAATCAGTGGTGGTTGGTGGAGGGTTGGCAGCGGAGAGGGGGTGAGTTCCATTATTGAATAAAGGGGTGGAGGGGTGGGGATGTTGCTTTCCAGAAATGTTGTTCATTTAACGAAAATAATGATGAACTTGGCGAGGAGATTAAAATTCAAGGCCGGTTCCCACGCTGTGTTGTTTATAACGTTAGTCTGTGTCCGCTGTTTTATTCATACCGTAGCCATTTTTAAAAATTAGTAGGGACGGAAGTAAATATTTCATTTTTAACCCTTGGCTATAGGCAAATAGGGTGGCGTAAATTAATCATGGATGGGGATGGAAGTGTGTGTGTTTGTGTGTGTTTGTGTGTGTTTGTGTGTGTGTGTGTGTGTGGATGAGAAGGGAGGGGTGGAGGGGCAGTGGTAACTCATCTCGTTGGGCTGACTGACTCGAGGTGCTGGTGTTCGAATCCCAGCATGAGGCATTGGGAGGTAGAATTAATATTTTTTTTATCAGCGCATCGTACTATCCTTTTAGGTTATACGCATGTGCACCAATTACGATAGTGACTAAGGGATGAGGAAGATTTAATTTAGAGAAATTGTACCTGCATTTGTGTGGAAGGAGAGTGGAAAAACCACTTAGGACTTTAAAAAACACACATTACACCTGACCGGGACTAAAACCTCGATATTTTCATCATCGGCGTAGCAGCCTAACAATGTTGGGGTAGAAGGCGTGTGTGGTATGATCTGAGCTTGAAGCCACTCCCCATCCAACCTTTACCGACACCCCCTCTTCCACATATCCATCGTGTCAAATTTCACGGCGATAGGGGGTGGGGGGGGG
>CABEEJ010005458.1:0-19985 GCA_901482245.1 Timema douglasi | reverse complement strand
CTGGCAGCCGGGGTTCAATCCTCGGTCCCGGCACAGATTTATCTGATTACCAAACCCTTCCTTCACCTCTGACAAGACATCTTGTGAATGTGGGGAATGCCAGGCCTCCACCGTGGTTCGGATCCCACGTTAAACTGTAGGTCCTTCATTTCATCTCACAATCACCCTACCATTACACATTAGCGTAAGTGCGTATAACCCGAACGGGTAGTAATACGCGGTGCTAATAATAATAATAATAATAATAATAATAATAATAATAATAATAATAATAGATGTAAACCCAGGCAGTGACATAGAATTCCACCTGAATCAGACTTAACATTAATTTATGTTTACTTTTATACCGAATTAAATATAGCTCATTTCATAATGTATATTTAAAATAATATTCTTACCTTCTTGTGACTCTGAATTATCTAACAAAAGTAAATGAATAAGTGGGTTAAGTTTAAAGAATTGTATTTCCCTGGAGATTATCTATACACCTCGGAGATAAATTATTGTGATCGTCAAAAAAATCAAACTCGAGATTTTGATAAATGTCTACGTTTCATAACACCCTAAAACAAAAAAAAAATTGTTTTCGCATTGCCGTCTGTCTTAACCTTGGGCTAGAACCGAAACTATTAAGCCAATTGTACTAAAACTTGATATCTTGTCTTTTCATAAGGTCCCCGAGGAGTTTTTTTAAAAAAATTAGATATCCAATCCTAAAACTATGGATAGTTTACTGAAGGGCGAAAAGAGGAAAAAAAAAATCGATTTTCTAAAAACTCGCTCTAACGATTTTAATTAAATTTCATAGCTAGACACTGTTTATTATTACAAACAAAATGGCAATTTTCATTTTCCATGGAAATGACTTTTAGGGCATTTTCTTTACACGAGGGAAATTTTCCAATTTTAATAATTCTTCCGCAACTATTTGAGATATGAAATAACTTATCATTATAAACTTGTAGTACTATTAAAACTATTTTGAAATATACTTTTATAAAAGCAAAAGTTTCTGAGATATAATCAAATATATAGTTCAGGTATTTTTAAATGAATTTGATTCCTATGTTCTTTGGTGGACAAAGATGTTTCTTTTTTCTCAATTCTCCTGTAATAGCGTTGATAGTTTCTAATCCCAAAGAGTATGTAACAGTGTATATTATTTCCTTCATGATCGTTGGTGTAGTGTTTCTACAATAATGTATAAACCTATTATTTCGTATCACAATTCCTACGAGTTTTTAGTAAATGTCTATTTTAAGATAAAAGCGAGATAACGCCCGCGCGGCGTGCCGTACCATTTATTTAATAAGGGCATCCTACAATATTTTAATTGTAATATAAACACCTTTGCAAATGTATTTAATTTTTTTTAACAAACTACTAAACTTAAAATAAATATACGTGAGCTTAACTTTAATCAGCAAAACAAATATTATGAAAGGTCCTTCCCTAATAAAATTTATTTTTAAATCTGTGAGCTGTTAATTCCTTAAAGTAGAATAGTTTACCAACAACAACGAAATTAAAAGTATAAAAATAATGTAATGGTTGTAGGCACAGCCCAGGGCAGTACCAGGATGTTTATTTGGTGGATAAGGAGGAAAGAAGGGTTTCTGCTTGTCGGGGCTCGTGGTCGTCCTTCCAATAGGAGAGGACAAGGAATGTTTTTAAACATTGAGTCCTTATTGAAACAGTTGCCAGCGTCATCTGCAAGTGACCGACCGAAAATAACCATCTCGAGTGAACCACCGGGCCCCGCTTCTTGTCCTATCATGCCATGTTAGCGTGTGTTGTGTTTCTTATGTTTATTTGCGAGCTCTACTTAGATAGTGAAGAGGTGCTACCCACATAAATGGACTGGGACCTTGGGTAAAAATAATAATCAGAGGATCAGAGATAGAATAAACCGAATACTTTTTAATTCTGAGTTTTACCAAACCCTTCCTTCACCTCTGACAAGACATCTTGTGAATGTGGGGAATGCCAGGCTCTCCACCGTGGTTCGGATCCCACGTTAAACTTTAGGTCCTACATTTCATCTCACAATCACCCTACCATTACACATTAGCGTAAGTGCGTATAACCCGACCGGGTAGTAAGACAAGGTGATAATAATAATAATAATAATAATAATAATAATTCTAAGTTTGTCTCTCTCCAAGCTCTGAGGTGGCACCCTTGTCTGGCTGCATCATATTTCCTGACCTTACAGGGTAGCACCCTTGGCTGGCTGCCTCATATTTCCTGGCCTTACAGGGTAGCGCTCTTGGCCTGCCCATTACACCCCAGTACAACCTATCTCTTCCACACATTCTAATGGTATCCTCCCATCTGTGTCTATAATACATTCACGACCTTAGTTTACTTGGATGACAGCTCAAAAAGTTACTAGAAATAGTCGGATACATCCCTACGCCAACAGCTGACATCAGTAGCTTTGGATAAATGTAGGTCTAATGAAAACGTATGGTAATGTATGAATTTTATCATCAACCAGAGTAATTTAGGCCAATATTATTTTATATTCATTTGAGGTCGGACACAAAGCTTATTTATCGTTCTATTTAAAAAAATATTATTCACATCACTTTCACAAAAGGTCTAACGAATATAGTTTCAAAATGGCGACCGATGAATTTAAACCACGTGATTGAACGTGACGGAAACAAGTTCTTTACAATGATGCAACCACCCAGTGGAGAAAAATATTTTATTCAGTTAAATATTTTGAAATACGATAAAGTAATCATAAAATAATGTATTATATGTATAAAATATTACAAGTATTCTCTCTTTTCCAAGTATTATTATTATTATTATTATTATTATTATTAGCACCGCGTCTTACTACCCGTTCGGGTTATACGCACTTACGCTAATGTGTAATGGTAGGGTGATTGTGAGATGAAATGAAGGACCTACAGTTTAACGTGGAATCCGAACCACGGTGGAGACCTGGCATTCCTCACATTCACAAGATGTCTTGTCAGAGGTGAAGGAAGGGTTTGGTAATCAGATAAATCTTTGCCGGGACCTGAGATTGAATTTTCCAAGTAAATACTATGCCTGTATTAAAAGGTATTAATGTATACAGTATATTACACATAATATATAATGTTCAAAAACAGAGAATAAATACTTTAAATTATGTTTAAAATATTGTTTCGAGTTGGGTAAAAAGAAATTATTAAACGTAATGAAATAGTGTAAGAAAACTTAAGTTTGCGTTATTTTAAATGTAAAGTACAACAGATAATTAAAAAACTTAAACATTTATAACAAAACAGTGATCTTTTACAAGTGTTGGCAACCTAAAACCTAAATATATTATTTTTGAACTGACATCCAGGTAAAAACCTATTAAGAACAGACTCTAGGTCTTCCTAATGATCTCTTCTTATTGGGTCCACCAGTCAATACCTTGAACAATGTTCTAGAATCTCCCATTCGCACTGAATGTCCTGCCCACCGTAGTCTGCGAGATTTAACTACCCTAACATCATCTAGTGATGAGTACAGGGTATATAACTCAAGATTATTTAACCTCCTCCACTCCTAAATATCTTCATCCCGTTTTGGACCAAATATATTCCTAGGCACCTTACTGATTAGATTTTGGAAATGATATGAACTAGGAAATGCTGGGACATCCCAACAATCATTTTCACCAGAACTTCAAGAAGATTTAAATTCAAGCAACTAAATTTCCTCTTTAACACCCTCACCAAATTCAGGTATTATTGAACTTTAATTTGAGTATAATCAGAATGTTAATAAAGTGTACGTTAAATACCTCAAATAAAATGTATTTTATAATAAAAATAAATAATATTTAGCACCGCGTCTTACTACCCGTTCGGGTTATACGCTTTAAGTACTAATTACTCTAATGGATTAGGACTTGTGAAGGTTGAATTAGAGGAAGTTAACCCGCATTTGCGTGGAGGGAGAGTGGAAAACCATTTAGAAAAAAAAAACAGTTCACCCGACCGAGATTCGAACCTCGATCTCCCCGTCCTGACCAGTCGAGATTCAACACGACTAGCGCGTTAGCCAACTACGCCACCGAGGCGGGTAAAAAAATAAATTAATATACTTTCACGTATTCATACGTCAATTCATTTGATCTGCAGCTGTCACGTTTGATATAATTATAATAGCAATATCTATTAAATAAAAATATTAAAATTAGAAATTGGATGCTCGAACCATTGATGTGATATTCGAGCGATTCGAGAATCGTAAAAATCTCTAATAAAATAAAAAAGGATATAATTGTATCAATATAATATACGAGTAATTAATTAATAAATTGATAAAAAGTTATCTCTTTGTGATTTATGACGTAAGAGACATGACAAACAAAATATAATTTGTCAGTGACAACAAACCTTAAACAACTCTTCTTTTTTCTAAATCTAATTTTAAATATTTTCAATTTAATAAAAATTATTCATTTTCAAAGATTAGAATTTGTATTTGTTTGTATATTTTGTTTCCTTGGGTGTTGTTCCTACTACTTTATAATAATAAACTGTGTTCAAACATGTCCTCCTTGATTGAAAGGATAGCTAGCCAGCCAGTCGAGACTGTAACTTGATATTCCCATGTCTGTCAGCCGGCCACAATGAACTCGCCCTTTCCAAGGCTCTCGACGTATTGTGCCATTGCACCGAGCCGGGGACTGGTTGGCTCTTTTTAACACCTCCATAAAGTTCCCTAATGGAGTTAATGGAGTGACTTCCCATGTCAATGCCTCCACTCGTCATATATGATTCATGTGGGAAACTCTTGCAGCGACGGAAACTTTGAAAACAGGGGGGGGAACTTTGATGTGGATCAGTCGTATTTGGTTTACAGATATTTAAAAAAAAAAAGATGCCGATTAGCTTGGTTTTATTTTGTTGTTGTTGATATATTGCGTTCGTAGGTTTAAAAAAATTATACCTAGGATATATTGGAGCCTTTTTTAAAATTTATTTGTTTCTTGATCTAAGGAAGCAGCCAAAGGGTGGGCCCTGCTATCTGGAACCTTCTTCTACCGTCACCCTGATATAGATATTATCAATTAATAAAGATAGACAGACAGACATTCATTGGGACAGGCAGACATTTATTGGGACAGACAAACATGCATGGGGACAGACAGACAAACATGCATGAAGACAGACAGACAAACATGCATGAAGACAGACAGACAAACATGCATGAAGACAGACAGACAAACATGCATGGAGTCAGACAAACAAGTAGACAGACAAACATGTAGACAGACAAACAAGTAGACAGACAAACATGCATGGAGACAGACAGACAAACATACATGGGGACAGACAGACAATAGTTAATAAGTTTTAAATATTGTGGGAATAGAGGGAGAAAATTCCCCCCCCCCCTACTCTACCTGGATCTAGCACTGTCAACATTAATTATTTCCTAACCCGCTACAGTGTACGAGCAGTTTAAGGCGTCACGCTCGTGTTGGACTGGCCTGCTAATGACGAGAACATTGAGATAAGAATCCTGGACGTTTACCGAGAGTTAAAACATATGTTTTCCCACTCTCCTTCCACGCAAATGTGGGTAGATTACCTCTAAAATGCTTCCTTCCTCATAAGAGTAATTATATATATGCGTAGGCTTATAACCTGAACAGATAGTAAAACGCAGTGATAAAAAAAGGTAATATTGCTAAGGTAATTTATTTTGGTGACAGAAACGTATGTTAAACAGACGACAACGGGTTTATCCCCTATATCACCACACATCAACGCCTGTCGTTCAATTTAACTGATCCTAAAAGAAGAATGCGACTGGTACAACATCACGAATGTTTACTCTTAGCATCTCTCTGCGAAACTTAACAAGCATTTTGTTGCAACGCCAATCCTTTCTCCTACCCCCTTTTCTAAGGCCTTTATTCGGTCGACAAAACAGGAAAGGTTTCTTTACGCAGCCGAATAAAGAGATCGGTTGGGTGTTTTGAAATTTTGAAGTATATGATGATGCATCAGCAGCATCTTTTCCTCTGTTCGTTTATGTCGCTGTTAATGATGTGTCATTATTTGACCTAGATATTGGGTTCTTACTGAAGGAGAAAAGTTAACATGATTGCATGTGTATGTATGTGTCCAGTAGCTTTTTATTTTTACTTATTCTTGTTGAAAGGAATAAAAAAAAGGTATAACATTAGCATATTATATAGCTTTCTGATGACTATCGCATGTACTTTACAAGTTTGTTAAACAAGATTTATTACTCCGATAAGGGGGTTAGAATTAATGATAATTTGCTTGAATGGGAAAAAAAAAGGGGGGGGGAAAGCTGTTGAATATTCGCAGAACCAACGGTTGTTTTTTTTTCAACTTGTAGAATCAAAATAAATAAAACGAAGTTGAGTTTGTTTTTCAGGAAATTTTTCACAATCTCAGCTTAAAAGAATTTATTGCAACATTAAAAGAGAAGGTAATACGTATTGAAATATACAACACAATTCGTATGAACTAAACATTGCAACTGTTGTAAATTATACTAAACCTCTTATATTAATTTATTTATCCCAGATATTTAACGTACACTTTCTAAACCTACTGATCATATAAGCACATGACTTATAAATTAACTTAAATCTAGAACAGACCCAAAATCCAACCCCCAGCCTGTAAAAAGGGGAAACCCACATTTCACCAACGATAACATTTTCCGCCATGCCGGAAATCGAACCAGGCTTCTCAGGTTCGGTGGACAGACACTCTACCGACTGAAATAAAGTGTTGCGCCTGAACTGGTTTACAAAAAAAACAAAAAATGAGTTCCTAAAAGGCTCACAATTAGGACCAATTTTATTTCTCATTTATATTATTGCCCTCACACTTACTCGACAAACATTATTTATCATATGACTTTACATAGGTGACCTGGTGGTCTAGGGGTAAGGTGTTGGACCTCTGTGCTAGGGAGTCCGAGGTTCAATCCTCGGTCCCGGCACAGATTTATCTGATTGCCAAACCCTTCCTTCACCTCTGACAAGACATCTTGTGAATGTGGGGAATGCCAGGCCTCCACCGTGGTTTGGATCCCACGTTAAACTGTAGGTCCTCCATTTCATCTCACAATCACCCTACCATTACACATTAGCGTAAGTGCGTACAACCCGAACGAGTAGTAAGACGCGGTGCTAATAATATTATATATATATATATATATATATATATATATATGACTACATGATAATCGGACCAAAAAAACAGACATAAATAATGGTAAAAAAAATAATAGTAAACGAGCTCGATGATTGGACCCAAACAAATATTATAAAATTAAATACACCGTAAACCAACAACGTGTCCCCATCATAAATATTTGTATTCACTAAAAATGGAATAACAAATCCGATTGTACAAACACCATTCTCATGAATAAAAATTGGAACTGGAATCATATTATGTAAACAAGTTCTCGGTATTTTTGCCGTGAGAGGTTTTTTTTTGTTGCAGTTTTATATATTTTTTAAAGACCTTATCAATATTGTACCAGAGTAATCTTGAATTACTAATAGCTTATGAAATTATTTTCCGAGGTTCTTCATCATACCTAAATAAATATAGTACATTAAAAAAAAAGGAGTATATGCATATTAGAGCCATGAAAGTAGAAACATGTGTAATCCCTTGCTAAAATTAACAAAAGGTTCTATATAAAAAGTACCTTCCATACATATATTTTATGCTCCATTTCATATAGCTTACACCACAGGAATCAAATATTTCCTACAATCAATTTAACACCAAAGTCTACATTATGATTAAGGGTTCATCCATAAACCATATAATGCTGTTGGGAAAAGGGGGGGGGGATATAATGTTTACATGATGTTACATGATGGGAGGATGGGTACGTTATAGCGTTACGTAACACAGATATTATTCTTCCTAATATTGAAAAAAAAACTACATTATTGTTCATGTTTTCACCGTTAGTAAGCATTCTTACAGGTAACTTTTCATTCTGAGTAGTATTAAATCTGAGTCCTTTTGTTAATGTCACAAAACCCTTTCTATGAAATAATGACATTAATTAATCTTTATGTGGAAAGTTACGTAACACAGATTGAAGGGGTCAGTCTAAATATACATTCGGTGTTGGGAGTCAAAAACCGCTAAGCAAAAAAAACCTTAAGTTGTTAATGAATGGCCCCTAATAGTGTAATGAATGGCCCCTAATAGTGTAATGAATGGCCCCTAATAGTGTAATGTGCCAAGATATGACTAATTTCTCAAGGTAAAAGAGTATTCATTCAAAGTAAAAAAAAAAAAGGTTTCTCCAGAAAAATGTTATTGTGACCATTTATTAGGAGCTAGAATAAATAACAAGTCAAACAGAAATTCATAAAACGCCAGAAAGCGAGTGGGTTTATAACGTTACTGTGTGTAGCTGTCCGGTAGTAGGAGAACGAATTGGAGAGAAGGAAAATACAAATGCCAATACAATATGTGTTATAACCTTCTTATTAAACGACATCACTATTTTCACAAAGATCAATTCCACGCTCTTACATCGGCTACCTTTCGTTTCCCGGCCATTTTGATCTTAATGTTCAAACCTGTGGATTTTTGGACTATTCAGAGTGGAAAATGTCGACCTTTAAACTATGTTTACAAGTGTATATATATTATGTATACGGTCATAGAAAATATTTCTGTGTTGATTCCAGTTAATACCAAACTCATGTACTGTTAAAAGTTTTTTTTAAATCAATTTTTAACCTAAACGCAACATTTGATTGTCGATATCTCAGATACCTAAGCATTCCCCTTAAAATACCCACCCTGAGGATAAGACTTTCTGGGGGTTAGGTAAGGTGTATGATTTAATAGATAAAGTTAAGTGAGTTTGCTATCAACGCAATTAAAATGCGATATTATTTTCACTCATATCAATTACTCCACAGATCACACACGCATGTACTGTGCATACATTCTATGTTTACAATCGTCACATGTTGTTCCAAGATATTATTATTAGCACCGCGTCTTACTACCCGCTCGTCTTATACGCACTCACGCTAATGTGTAATGGTAGGGTGATTGTGAGATGAAATGGAGGACCTACAGTTTAACGTGGGATCCGAACCACGGTGGAGGCCTGGTATTCCTCACATTCACAAGATGTCTTGTCAGAGGTGAAGGAAGGGTTTGATAATCAGATAAATCTGTGCCGGGACCGAGGATTGAGCCCTGGACCCCCACCACAGAGGACTGACACCTTACCCCTAGACCGCCAGATCACCCTCCAAGCTATTCCTGATATATTTGTAGATTTACTAAGAAACAAAGATAAATTACAATTGCAAATAAATATATGTTAAATTATTGAATAGTCCAACAGTGAAATGGGCAATTTTGTTTTCACTAATTAAAAAAAAAAAATCTACCGTAGCTTATGTATCAAATTCTTTCTAAAATAAAGTTTTATGATTTAAAAAAACTTTCTTCGTAGACATAACCTTTTTTACTCTTTTTCTTTTTTTTTTCTTTGAAATTAGCGATTCAATTGATCAAGTGGTGAAAGGGAGGAAGTTACGGCAAGAAGCGGGGTAGGGGGAGGGGGGGGTGCAAAGTCTTTGTTTTATCTAGGAGCTCGTCAGTTAAGACCAGTAGGAATAAAGTAGTTTTGGAAACTAAGGGATGGGGGTAGGGGGGGGAGGTAAAGGGAAGCTCCTGTGTTTTATGTGCGTGCGTCATAAAGTCAACTCTCCTTCACTTTACAGCTCTAGCCAGAGGAGAATATGAGATGGTTGGGGGGTATCGCTAGATACTAGACTATACCCCCCTTCCTTTGTGTCTATCCGTCTATCTCACTCTCGCAAGGATTATTTTATAGGGAAAAGAATAATGTGGGAGCCCCTGGTTTAGGGTTGCCGATGCGAGTTGACGAGCCTCGCCATTGGTGGATGCGATCTCAAAAAACCTCCTCGCGCACGCGGGGATTTTATGACCATCAGTTTTTTTGAAGAGCAATGTCCCCCCTCGCACACACCCAGCCCAGGCAAACATATCCCAGCATCCAGAACCATACACTAGCGCTGTGCAGCGACCGAAAGCGGAACTGATGGGAGAGTCTCTCTTCCCTTGTGGAACAAACTTGCCCGCCACCTCCCTCAAACTCACCCCCCCCCCCTTTTCCATCTCACGTTATCTGCAGACGTTCCCCTACCCCCCCACTACTTTTATTTTTCACCCTTTCAACTATCGCTTTCTGTGACCTTACTCTTTATATCTCGTTTTCTTTCTCTTTGTTTTTATCGTCAGGACTCTCTCGTCACTTTTATCTTACTTCACTTTTACCAACTTTCCCTCCTCCCCTCCCCCTGCAAAACTGTATTCTGTACCATGAAAGATTGCTTCTAAAACGGGTCATAAACTTTGGTAGGGAAAAATCTACGGTACTAAAAAGACGAGGGCTGATATTTATAGTTTATCTCTGGCTTTATTTTATTTTTTTCTAACCTTTTAAAATTAATGTTTGGATTAACTCTGTGTTTTTTGTATGTGTATGTGTGTGTGTGTGTGTGTGTGTGTGTGTGTGTGTCTTCCAGTGAAAAGTTTTAATAGCTTCTTGTAATAATACTTAATCTCACCTAGAGGTAAATGGCTCTGATCAACTTTCGTGGGAGTCTTAACGTTTTATTTTATTTGGAAAACTCCTCTTCTTTCAGCGGAGCTATAAGTGCGGCCATTTTGGCTGCAGTGGAAGCTATAAGGTTTATTATTCCCCAATCAGACTACGTTGTACGTTATTAGAAAATAAATAAATTTAAAGGTATATTAAAGTTTCATTAGTCAAAAGTTAATAATATACTATTTGTCATATTTTCATATACCTTTTCAAGGATATCAGCATCATGCTAAGCATATAATTTCATATACATATCAAGCAATGAAGGAGATTCGTACAGACATTTCGTGGTTAGGAACTATTTCAATCCAACTAATAGAATTTTATTTTCAAGGATAGTCCAAGATATAAAATTAATATTAAAGTGGCACAATGGATCAAAAATGACGAAAATGCGAATTGTTATATAATGTTATTTTACCTTTCATGGGTATGTAAAAGCACGGTTCGGATAAATAAGCCCCAGTCCTGGTTTTAAACCAGGTCTCGCAAGTCGGAATCCAGCATACTACCCGTGAGATTGGTCTTGTTTGTTGTATTTTACATATATATGACGTTTATTGTGGTGAAGTTTGCATGTATATTGACAAGTCATAAGATACCATACCAGTTTCGTGGTGGGAAACGTCATTTGTTCACGTTGATAACGTCGCACAAAAGCAAAATATATTTAAAAAAATAATAAACTAAGAAATAGGTCATCAGTTAACATTGTAACGTGGGTATAGTTGATCAGAGATGGTTTAAAATGTTTGTTTTTTGTATGAGGTGGAGGGTCAGAACATTGTGGAGACACGTGGCAGTGGACTTTTTAGACGGGGATTTTCCAGTGGCGAATCCTCTGGGGGGCCCACTTTAAATTATTAGTTTAAAAATCGATATTTGCTAGTTTTACCACAATATTGAGTTTTAATTAAACCTTATCCCAAAGGCTCTTGCCTACCATCTTATGAACCCTAGGACTAGCTACTTGGAAAGAGTAAGTCAAACCAAAGGGGGGCCCTTATTACCTTTTGGCCAATGTATATCTATGGAGGGTCACAGAACACCCCCTTCCTCCTCACAATCAAATATTGAGCGAAGAACAGGTTGTTTTTACAGCTTAGGGCCTTCTATGAGCAAACAGCAAGCAAAACATCGTATGTCAACTATTGAAAAAAGATTTAAGATTATTATTATTAACTAAGCTAACTTAGCTTAGTTAATAATAATTATAATAATCCTAAATTTGTATCCATTAGTTGACATACGATGCTTTGCTTGCATATAATATTTTTTTTTTAATATTTCATAGATAATCAAATATTTTGTTGATATAACTATTGGGGATTAAGGGTCTTCGGGGCCCCGTATCCCCTCCGCAACACGCCACTGGTATTTTATTGGGCCAGCGCTACCTCCTATCCTATCTGAACTAATTTCAAAAATAGGATTAACAGTGAACACAATGGACTTGTGAATTTGTGTCGAATATTTGGTAGTTTTTACTTTTCTGGTTATTACGTAATATTCGCCATAATTATTTTGATAACATTTTCTATAATGAATTAGGGTTGATTCATAAACCAAGTAACGCTGTTTAGAGGGTGAAGGGGGAGCTATGATGTTTACATGATGTTACAAGGGCGGGGAAGGACGGGGTACAAGACAGTGTTACGTAACACATATCTTTAATTTATATTGAAATGATAAAACATATATATATACACATACTTTTTTAGCGCCACGTATTACTACCTGTTAGGCTATACGCTAATGAGCTAGGGATGAGTAAGGTTTAATTTTAAGAAAGTGTACCTACATTTGCATGTAATCAGAGTGGAAACCCGTTTTGGAAAAACACCCTCAGTACACCCGACCAGCGTTCGAACCCCGATCTCTCTGCCCTCAGAAGTCTAATCCAACACGAGAGTGAAGTCTTAGGTCAGGGGTCGGAAACCTTATTTGGGCAAAGAGCCACATTCTTGCATTTTAGAAAATTTGTAACACTAAAGAGCCACTCATACATTTTACTTATATGATTGATAAGTGTTATTATTAATTATTACTACTACTACTATTATTATTATTATTATTATTATTATTATTATTATTATTAGCACCGCGTCTTACTACCCGTCCGGGTTATACGCACTTACGCTAATATTGTGAGATGAAATGGAGGACCTACAGTTTAACGTGGGATCCGAACCACGGTGGAAGCCTGGCATTCCACACATTCACAAGTTGTAATTAATACACGTCTTGTCAAGGTTGAAGGAAGGGTTTGGCAATCAGATAAACCTGTGCCGGGACCGAGGATTGAACCCCGGACACCCAGCACATAAGTCCGACACCTTACATCCATACCACCAGGTCACCAGCGATAAGTGTTATTAAAACATGCATTTGTTATAGAATAAATCACGTTTATTTCAACTTAATCATACACAAACATCTTTAATTAGAATTTTTATACTAGATAGGTAGGTACGTACTTGATTTTACTTTTTAAAGCTTACTTTGGATCTTTTGTGACACAACCAAACGAATTAATGTGAAATCTGAGCCTGCATTTCGTTACATAACCGAGTGATACCTGGTGCGTAGTTAGTAAGTTTTGTTTCTAGGCACGATTCAAGAATCTCGTCGTGAAGACTGCTCCTTAGTTTACTTTTGATCAAGTTCATATTGGTGAATGTTTGCTCACAATAAACATTGATCCAAAAATGGTCAAAATTTCCCAGTGAGTATATTTTTAACAGGCAATACGACTTTTGCAGGCTGTTCTGAGGTGTCGAACATCACTTGATCTCGCCGTTGTAATCTTGATAATTAACATAATTTATTTTGGGCAGATAAAACAGTCTTTCTCGTCTTTCTCGACTTTCCAGAGCTGTATTGAGAGTCTTAAATTTGTTACTCTACAACTCTTGATTTGAGATCAAATAATTTGAGCTCAAAACCAGCATGGTTTACAATGCTGAAAAATGAAGATGATCTACTTCTGATTCCAATGGCTTTATTAAAAACGACAGAGTAGCTTTATAATCTCTGAACTCTTTAAGTCGTTTTTTTGAATGAGTCACTCATTTGTTTGGACTGCATCTGCGAAAAATTCGTAATCAATGTCAAAATGCGTGTCCTCTTGATATTTATTCAGTTGCGTGAAGTGGGTGGAGGTTTTCCCTTTGCAAGTTCATGTGGAACGAAAGAAATTAACTTCTTCTAAAAGAGAAAATGCTATGTTTTCTTGTCCATTTTAGCTTCACGTTGAGTTTGTTTACGCCCACCTGTATATACCATAAAATAAAATATCTGAAGCCAAAGATCATCAGACAATTTGGGATAATGCAGACCTTTATCGTTTAAAAAGCAGTATGAAAATGGATCGAGCCCCTCACCTATTGAAAGCCAACGCACTTTATTATACAGAAAAAAGGTCAGAATATTGGAAATCTACTTCACGCAAAGATTCTTGTATCTACGGATGGTTAAGTCCTTTGGTCACTATATTGTTGTTAGTGGAATAGATAGAATCAATTGCGTGTTTTTTTTTCTGTTTATCAAAATGTGTATTTTTGTTTATAAATTAACATTTATTGAATCTTGCAGAGAAGAGCCGCATGCGGCCCGCGGGCCGCAGGTTGCCAAGTCCTGCCTTAGACTATGCGACCACCAAAGCAGGTAAAATTATTGCCTATATTTTCACCATCAGTAAACATATTTATAGATTACTTGCAATCCTGAGAAGTTTTAACGTTCTCTACCGTTAGTGTCACAAATGATAAATTATTATAAAACTCTTATTTTATTAATGTAATAATAATAATACTCAGAACCTTGTCTTACTACCCATTCGTGCTATACGCTTAAGTACTGATAACTCTAATGGGTTAAGAATTGGAAAAGATGAATATATAGAAAGTGAACCCGCATATGCGTGGAGGGAGATTGGAAAACCATTTAGGAAAAACCACCCCTAGTTCACCCAAGTGAGATTCAAACCTTGATCTCCTCATCCTCGGCAGTCTAGCTTAACACGAAACTAACGCGTTAGCTAACTACGCCATCAAGTGGTTTTTTTTTTAAATTAACAGAACAAAAGATTTTAAATACATTAAATGCAACTTTTATTAAATTCTGTAGTATGCAAAATACAAAAATCATTGTTTAAAAATTGCTGATTGACGTTTGTTTCCCAGCTTTGCTTTTCTTCCTTGCGGTGAAGTCCCGCTGATAGCTGTTATATATCTATCGGATAAAACTGAAGGTCGGTTAGTCAAGACGCTACTGTTTGGGTGTGTGTGTGTGTGTGTGTGTATATACATATATATATATATATATATGTGTGTGTGTGTTTGGGTTGAGACTTCATCGATAAGGAAAATCCGTCGACCTCGGTTGGGTTTGAATCCACGAACATTGGGTCCTGAGGTGAGAAATCTACCCCTATTATCACCGAGGTCGACTTCAGAAAGGACTTGATTTTTTTTATTCATGAAGCATCCATTTTTTTCCCATTTAACATTATTCCTTTTTTCCCCCTCTAAAATCCACTTAAAGGACATATCTAGAGCGAGTATTTTTTTTCTCTCTCCACCTCCAACACCCCCCAATTTAGGGATTAAATCTTAAATATCATAATCTTTGACAATTTCAGCCGTTGTGGCTTTATTTCGATTATTTTTTTTCAAACGTCAATATGCAAATGGGACTAGCTTCGTGTTAGTTTCTGAATACTTTTAACCAACATGTATTTTTAGCACCGTGAATTACTACCTGGGACAGATTATAGCCTCGTGTATTCATTACGTTAGTGAGTTATGGATGGTTGAATTTTTTTAGATGAAATGTATCCAAATTTATGTGGAAGGAGAATGGAAAACAATTTTGGGAAAAACACCCTTAGTACATCCGACTGGGATTCGAACCCTGATATTCCTGTCATTGTCAGTATAGTCTTACAAGAGAGTGACACCTTAGACCCTGCGGCCACCAAAGCAGGCTACCAACATTATTATTAGGCCTATTATTATTATTGTGATGCACTTTTTGTTTTTAATAACCCGCCTCGGTGGCGTGGTTGGCTAACGCGCTAGTCGTGTTGAGCTCGACTGCTGAGGACGGGGAGATCGATGTTTGAGTTTCGGTCGGGTGAACTGAGGGTGGTTTTTTTTACCTAAATAGTTTTCCACTCTCCCTCCACGCAAATGCGGGTTCACTTCCTCTAATTCAACCTTCCCAATTCCTAATCCATTGGCGTAATTAGTAATTAAAGCGTATAACCCGAACGGGTAGTAAGACGCGGTGCTAAATAATAATAATAATAATAATAATAATAATAATAATAATTGATTGGCATTATAAATTGGCCATTAATTGGGGAAATTTAGTAAGTGGTGTTGGGTGTAGCCATTTTTGTACTCTTTACTCACCAGAGATTAATTAGCAAGAATAGTTAATTCTTAAACAAATACTGTGACTTGTTTGGGATGGGTTGCAAACAGTGTTATAAACACCCAGATATGATATGTTACGGATTAAACACACGTATCGGTCATCAATTCCTGGGGAGGGGGGAGGGATGGAGGGTAAGATTAAAAATAGTATTTAATTTTTAAAAATGTTTCGTGATAGCAAGTATTTTAATCCTGATTTTTTTTTTTTTACTTACAATGTTAATGATATTGAATTGTTTTGAAATGTATTTTAAATGTGACCTTCCTTAATGATCGAACGTGTTTGGCGCGACTGTGCTAAATCATCTTATTTTAAAATACTTTATAAATATATATACACACACACTTTTCTCGCCGTGATTTTAACCGAGCATTGCTACCTTTCGCCTTGATCTTCATGTTATCTTAACTACTAGTAATGAAAGAGTCTTCAAAAAGTCTCGTCATAAATAGTCTCATAAAACCTCTCCCTCTTCCTCCAAAATTAAGTCACACCAAAATTCACTCTCGGGGGTTAGGTGGAGGAAAAAGGGGGGAGGGGGTAAAAATTACGTTAAAATCAGTTGACTCTGATCCGCCCTTCTTTCAGCAATTATTGTAAACTTCTTCTGTCACGTGAGATAAATTTTGCGTCACTGTCCTCTATCGTAACTTTGACACAAAAGAGCGTAATTTTAAATATTAAAAAAAAAGTCTCTTCTGGACCCTAAGGTTGTGCCAAAACAGGTATTTATTTATATTCCTCCTCCCTATTTTTTTTACGACTTTTTTTCCTGGTAAAAAAAACACAAGCTACGTAACTCGCGATTATTCGTTTTATTATCGTTTTATCTTCTCGCACCCTTCATCTCCTAGTGATGGATAAAATAACACTTTGGGTTTAGCTGGGTTAATGTTTATTCGCGGAGAGTTCTGGCGCCCTAATGCCACAAGGAGCGACTATCTTTTGGGGGGCAGATCACAAGAGTTTAAAATAATCTAAAATACAGTGGTTTTTTTTATACGTCGTGGCCATTTCGTAACCTTCTTTTCTCGTGACGCAACATTGGAACACGTGGATAAATGCGTCAACACTCTTTTTTGATCTGATCCGATAACGGGTAGTCTCGAGGTTCGAATCCCGGAGGGGTTAATTGATGGCTATTTTTTTCCCTAAAGGGTTTATCCACACCTCCACGCAAATGTGGGTACATTTATTCTAAATCCCTCTTTTAATTCCTTACTTGCTATCTATAACTCTTATAGAAAGGTATTCATTCACAAAATCGATCGTGAGAATTGAATATAGTTCGTCCGCAGCGGCTCTAACTTTTCCTACCGTTTGTAAAACAGTTTTAGGATGTATTACTCTATGGGACAGCAAATTTATTATTATTATTATTATTATTATTATTAGCACCGCGTCTTACTACCCGTTCGGGCTATACGCACTTACGCTAATGTGTAATGGTAGAGTGATTATGAAATGGAGGACCTACAGTTTAACGTGGGATCCGAACCACGGTGGAGGCCTGGCATTCCTCACATTCACAAGATGTCTTGTCAGAGGTGAAGGAAGGGTTTGGTAATCAGATAAATCTGTGCCGGGACCGAGGATTGAAACCTGGCCGCCAGCACAGAAGGACAGCAAATTAATTGAACTGACTTTGGAGCGAGGAGTTAGGTTAACAATGTACACCTCGTCTACCTTGAAAGGTGGCAATCATACCACCCTCTTTGGTGGCTGAGCGGTCTAAACTCTCGCAATAGACTGGGACTGCCGGTGACGGGGAGATCGGGGCTCGAATCCTGGATGAGTGTGCTCGGGATGGTTTTTCACTCTCTTTCCCACCACTCAAATGAGAGTACACTTCCTCTATATCACCTTCTTCATTCATAGAACACATTAACGTGCAGCCCGAGTGGGTATGAAGATTCTTACTTTGTTTTCACTATGGTGCAGATCATAAGAGAGGGCCGTCAAGTGAAGACTGTAATATTTTATTGTGAACGGAGTGTACATTCTTTGTGTCCGCTCACTGCGCATCGCCACCGCGCAACACACACACACACACACACACACACACACACACACACATAGAGCTGATGGATATCTGCATATTCGGCGCCACTTTGAGTGCATGTTTAATTTATTGGACTAAATATTTATGGTTTTATTATCACTTCATTCTAAAACACTGAACACTGTCTTATATAATTCTATTTGACCTTGGAAATGTTATTTACATTATTTCTTATGGGAAAATGTGCTTCATCTACCTAGCGTGCTACTTTTTATTTTTATTTTTTTTATTTGAGGTATATATATCGAACACTTTTTGAACCATGCAACTGATTATATCAGCACACGACTTATAAACTACCTTAAATCTAGACCAGACACAACATCCAGCCCCCTCATCACTGTGAAAGGCTGAAACCCACATTTCACCAATGATTAATTTTTTTTTAGCCATGTCAGGAATCGAATACGGGACCCTTAACTCAGTAAGCATTCACGCTACCGACTTAACTAAGTTGTTGGACTGGTTTTGATTTATTAATTAGATAGATATATGTAGCGGCAATTCCTGTACCCACTTTTTTGGGGGGTAAGTTAATGTAAAATTGGCAATCATTATCATATCATCATGTCATCAGCCTCACGATTGGTTGGCTGCAGCTTTTCCCCTTTTGCCTGTTTTGGGGGCCAAATTTTGTACATCTTTGTACCTTTTTCTGTCAACATCGTCCACCATCTGATTCATATACTCCAGTATTGGCCTCCCTCTTGAATTTCTCCTTTCTACGTCTCCTTCTATTATCTCCGTCAAACTATCATGTCTCAGTATATATCTGACCATGTTAACTCTTCTTTGCTGTATACCTTTCCAAAGTTTCTTTTCTAAAGCTGGATTTTCACTATGCGTGAATTCGTGATTCGTGTTCAATACGTGAATAGTGTGAATGACTAAATTCGTGATTCGTCGTTGACGTTCGTGACTTTTCGTGGAGGGAACGGTTTTTGAACAGAGATAAAAAAAAAAAAGGAAACGAATCGTTCGTGATGCGTGATGCGTGATACATGATACGTGGCTGTGCGGGGGCTTAAACTACGCGTTCGTGATTTATTCGTTGAGGGAGACAAATCAAGCGAGGGGTCGAAGCTAGCAATGGAATTCCACTAACCATCAAAAGCGGTGAATTAATGAATTTAGAATCAGTAGGTAAGTGTAGTCATCCCAGTGTCTGTATCTCGTATGGTTTTCTAAGCAAAGTTAAATGGAGGGAAAAAAACCATACGAGATAGCTTTTAAATTACTCAAGAATACATCTCCAGTTTTAGCAAATAGATGGATGACGAATTTACCACGAACTGTCAACGAATCGCGAACAAGAATTACGCATCGAAAAACACGCATAATCTAAAGGGTCGATTACAAATGACGAGATCACTATACCCTGATTATTGTTGGAAGAACAGTAGAGAAAATTCAAACCTATCTCTTTGCGGCCAGCATGGACACCATTTCTTTATACTCCTTGTGTTATTATATAGGTGTTAATAATATATATCAAAAGTGACAGCTGCAGATAACATGACCTTATGTATGAATATATTAAAATGGTTTTAGTAACTTTAGTAACTAACTTCTACTGTTCTTCCTACCAAAATCATATTATAGCTACTTGCCGGCTTGTAAACTTGTTCCGACAATCTCGGCGAGTGTCGCTCACACTTAGCCACCAAACTCTCCAACACGACCAGTAGAGTTGTTTTCATTTTTCGTGAAAAGCTTTATTATTATTATTATTATTATTATTATTATTATTATTATTAGCACCGCGTCTTACTACCCGCTCGGGTTATACGCACTTACGCTA